>JAUZSV010134167.1:0-13581 GCA_034780495.1 Parotocinclus cesarpintoi | reverse complement strand
AGAAAGTGGTGAGAGTGATGAGGACGTCAGTGCTGCTGACTTAGACCCGGACTCTTCGCAATGCAGCCTGACTGCTTTTTGTTCAGGCACTGTGTTAGACAACCAAGTAGAAGCAGAGCAGTCTGTAATATTTGAACATCTGAAATCTTTGACAAGTCAGAAGGGATGTGAACCTAAAGTAACTGCTGCTCTCCCTAAAGTGGTTGTTTACCCTGTCAATGTTTCACCCCTCCGAGCAGACAGTCCAAGAGTTGCAGATTCTATTCCAGAGCAAGCGACGGCCCAGAGGCAAAGAGATCTCCAGGCAGCAAGCTTAAGGTCTAACATAACAGTTCTGACTTCACTGAAAGAGGATTGTGCAAGTCCCTTACATGATTTCACAAGTGAGGATGAAAACCAACTTTGTAAGTCTCTATCAGGGACTGGACATGCACAACTTCAGAGACAACAAGCAACTGACTACTCTCAGCAGCCCCAAGGCAAATGCCTGCTTAGTCCCCGAAGTCTGGGGAGCACTGATTCTGGATATTTTTCCCGATCTGAAAGTGCAGATCAAGCCATGAGTCCTCCAAGTAACTTTTTGAAACTAACTCCACCAATGGAAAGTGACATGAAAAATCCACATGCTTTGTCCCCTCCTGTAGTGGCAAGTGTTATGCATGTAGCACCTACTGAAAAGCCTTCCATTTTCCCAGGACAGATGCGTCCTCCATTGGAGCTAAAGGCTCTCTCTCTTGAAGAGCGCATCTCAAAGTTAATATCAGATAATGAGGCTGTTGTTGATGCTAAACTTCTCGACAGTGTCAAGCCAAGACGTACATCTCTTTCAAGAAGAGGTAGCATAGATTCCCCTAAATCATACATATTTAAAGACTCCTTTCAGTTTGATCTAAAACCAGTAGTGAGAAGGTCTAGTTCCAACTCTGACATACCAAAGTCCCCCTTCACACCCACAGATAAATCTAAACCAATATTGCTTCTCTCTGTACCATCTCAATATCCAGCTATGGATTGTTTACCAATTACAAGAAGTAATTCAGTGCCCACAACACCTGGTCGGTCAGCTGTCCTCCCAAACGCTACACCCCAGCCTCATCCATTAAGGATTTGCCATTCATTTGATGACAAAATTAGTTCCCTGAATGATGATGTCTTTTCTTCAGCACCTTCCACACCGAATCAAGTACATCGAACTTTAGTCAGACAGATAGCAGTTGATGACTTTCCCACAAACGAGGGCCATGTTCTCCTCTCTGTTCATTCCATGGATGAAGGACGTCATGGACCAAATATTACTCAGGAGATTCGGAGTAAGTCATTTGATTATGCGCCTGAAAGAACCAGAAGGAGCCAACCCAGCAAAGGGACAACATATGAATGTGAAACTTGTCATAACAAGTACAGAAAATTAGAAAACTTTGAAAATCACAAGAAATATTATTGCTCTGAGTTGCATGGTCCAAAAAACAAAACAATGCAAGTCAGAGATATTGAATCAGAAGTGTTTGTACGTGGAACAGCACAACCCATTTTGAGCATAGGTGCAGTTATTACAAATATTGTGGAGCAAACAAAGATGATAAGAAAAAGACGGAACATGAAGAGTGTTGGAGATGATGATGAGCAGTCCCCAACTGAAACTACACCTCCCAATTCAAGAAGTTTTGATTCCTGTCAGGGATATGCACAGAACACATGCTCCTCCAGTAACCCTTCTCTCGTAGGTCAAGTGCAACTTATTGCACGAGGCACCGATGAGGTACGGCTATCTCCAATACGAGAGACCCAAAACAGTACATCCAGTAAAGAAAGAGCAGAACTACACAGGCAAGGAAGTGGTACCTCAGTCATTCGGCACACTAATTCTCTCAGTAGGCCTAACTCTTTTGAAATGTCGGAGTCTCTTGACCGGTCATCACCAATTGATTCTGTTGAAAAGGACACTAATGGCTCTGTTAAAAACCATGTTGAAGGTATGAGTTCTTCTGTGCCCACGTACCATGACAAAATGTCATCATCCAAATGTGCCAAGCAAGGGACAGATCACGAGAAGCAAACTTTGCCAGCTGCTAGTGACACCTATGCCCCTACCCACTTAAGATTGGTACGTCAAAACAATATACAAGTACCTGAAATTCTTGTCACAGAGGAACCAGACAGAGAAATTGAAACTCAGGCGAGTGAATCCGCAGAAAAGCCTCCAGAAACATTCAACTGGCCACAGCGAAGTGAGAGTTTGTCTAAACTTCCAACTGAAAAACTTCCACCAAAAAAGAAGCGGATAAGGCTTGCACAAATGGAACACTCATCGGGGGAGTCCAGTTTTGAGTCCAGTCTCTCTCGTAGCCTTAGCCGAGACAGTAGCTTGTCCAGGTGCTCCAGTATTTCAGCCTCATTTGACAAAGATGATCCTCCAAGATCAGACAGTCCATCAAGGGTGGAAAGTGTTAGGAAACCAGCAGAGGCACACGGACTCCCTGTAGCAAGCAACACCCTAGGAGTCCCAGGACTGATCAGACGGGCTGCCTCAGAGCAAATCAGCTGCACTCAACCATCTATTGAGATATCTTGCGATTACCGTAGCAAGTCCTTTGACTGCAGTACCATATCTCCCAGCAGGCATATGTCACCAATGGTCACTGCATTGCCAAAAACTGCAAAGTGTGCTATAACTCCCCAAGTACCACTTATTGAAAGAAGAAGGGGACCTCTAGTTCGTCAGATGTCTTTAAAGATTGGCCCTGAAACACAACTAGCAGGAAAACCAACTGTGTCCCTTCAAAGGGGTCCTTCTGCTAATACTTTTTCAGTACCCCATCACAAGTCTCTAAATATAAGTAAATCTACACTGCCATTAGTGTTGCATCCTGGAGAATCATCACTGCAGAAGAATGAGCCAATGACTCGTATTAACCCTAGTAGCCAAACCCAGAAACCTCAAGTTCAAGGTCTTCCTCACCCATGGCACCAGGCCACAAGGCATGTAAAATGCCAGGAGTTAAATGCTGGGCATGGTCAAGCAGATGCTCAGAACCCTGCTGATAAAGAAAATCTAAATTTTGCACCAAAGTATCAATTGCAGTGTCCAGATTTAAAAACGGGCCAAGCATACACTTTGAATAGTTTACAGAGTGCACAAATAACATTGCCTGTTATTACAATACCAATTGCAAATGAGATCAAATTATCACAGTTAAATGATGGTATACAAAATGTTTATGTCACTCATCCGAGTCATCAGAGTGCATCTAAGGCCTCCAGTGTTTTGCCTGCTGATCCTGAACTTGAAACTGCATCTCAGTCTGTATCAGAAACAAGTGCTGTTCCACAGATTCTAATCACTCATGAAAATACACAGTCATGCTCTACAGTGACTTCCAAGGTCAACTTTTCTGAAGTGGCCACTGATCCAAAAACAAGACCAGATAAACCAAATGGAAGACCCCTTGGGTCAGTTGGCATCCAAATGAAGAATATCACTTCGATTAGCCCGAAACATGTTGCTGAATCCCTTGGTTCTTTACACTGTACTCAAAAACTGGCATCAGCAAACCTTTGTCCACAGCAAGAGCCCACATCCTCAAGTAAACGTATGCTTTCTCCTGCCAACAGCCTAGACATTGCTATGGAGAAGACACAAAAAAGGGCAAAGGATGACCACGGTGCTGCATGTATTACAGATGGCAGATCACTGAGTTTCCTAAATTCAAAGATGTCCGAGTTAACCAGACAACGTAAGCTAATGCTTGTTCGGCAGGTTTGCACCACTGAACCAGTAGACAGTCCAATAGAAACAGATGCCCCTGAGCAACTGCCAGGAAGTACAGAAGCTGTCAAAGATAATCAGAGAAAAGCTTCTAACAACGCAATGAGCGAAGTCACTGAACAAGAAATGGATTGTAGGACACCCAATACAACATCTTTGACAGTGTCAGCATCTGCCATGCATTCTTATCCAGGAATACAAAGTCAGTCCGGATCTGGAGACACTACAAATAAATTACAGGAAAAGCCAGAAGAGCATCGATGGTCTCCAGCTAAACCTCTTGTAAGACCTCCAACCTTTCAGGGACAAGTCAAATTGGCTTCATCTGTATCAGTTGTCAACACACGAGATAGCCATCGTCTGTCATTCCCAAGTCTGAAGACAGCTACAACCTTCACCTGGTGTTTCCTTATGAAAAGAAAACCTCTCCACATTCAGCAGACAGATCACAGAATCTCAGCTTACTCTGCCTGGGTAGCCAAACCCAATAATCCAAATCCACTGGGACTCCCCACAAAAGTGGTTATGTCACTTTTCGACTCCAAACAGACCTCCAGAAAAATACTCTATACCCAAGCTATAACAACAAGCTTAAAATCAGATATATTGACTTACTCTGGCAAACTGAAGGACATACTACCAAAGGTGCTTGTTTCTTCCTATTTACGTTAGTTACATTTCAAATTTTGTACCTGTATGTAGTCTTTGTTAGCTTTCAGTATGCTATTTTCTTTGTAAATTCCTCTTTAATATTCCATCAGATCTTGAACTCCAAAAAACCTCTGTTAGCTGAGAGTGGTGGGAAAGGGAAACCAGAGAGTTAGTCAAGCCACGATTCAGACCCTTCCAAAGTGGAGCCTCGTCGGGTGAAGATCTTTGATGGAGGGTCCGTGTCCCTAGTCTTAACCCCTTCACCATTTACCAAGACATTTGATTGTTGTAAATGGTCTAACATTGCCAATTATATTGTCTTTGCAGTTACAAATCTAATGAGGAATATGTGTACGTGAGAGGGCGTGGAAGGGGGAAATATATCTGTGAAGAATGTGGAATTCGCTGTAAAAAGCCAAGCATGCTACGCAAACACATTCGCACACACTCGGACGTTCGTCCGTTTCACTGTGCGCAATGCAGTTTCTCGTTTAAAACTAAAGGTGGGTGCAGTTGCAGTTTATCTGCTTTGTAACTTTTATTATCTATGCTACAACAGTCACGCATCTTTTTATGTAGTGTGACGTGTCACGTTTACAAATTTTGGTACTCCATGAACATGGAAAGTGAAGAATTATTTATGTTATTTACAAATTAGTACATATTAGTATGCGTGAAACCATGGATTATCTAACAACAAATTATCTAAAAACTGTTCCCATGTCTTTTTTTGAAGCGTGTGCTTCACAAAAAGGTCTATATGATTCATCTCAGTTATAGCCATCTACCCACGCCTCACTGCAGAGAATCACGCAGTGTCAGAACAGCCCACATTCTGTTAAGAACTTCTTTAATAGTTACGTACCATGGAGGCTCATAAAGACATATCTAACTCATGCAATAATCTCCTAATGACATCTACCCTTTGTAACCTCACTATAACCAAGTCTCTTCCCCCATTCACACAGGAAACCTTACAAAGCACATGAAATCCAAGGCCCACAGTAAAAAGTGTATGGAGATGGGAGTTGCAATTGGTGTTATTGAGGACCAAGATACAGAAGACTCAGGTATTGCTTCATAAAATACATGTTAATAATAATAAGATATTTTACTGGAAAAGAATTAACATGTTTTCTTCTATGCCACAACCCTATACTGTGTAATCCGACTATCAGTTTGGGAATGCACACCTGGTCACTCTTAACAAATGTTTTTTTTGTTATTAGCAGTGCTCTGATTCCACATGACTGAATAAGTCTGGTTTATAGTAGAATCACATCATACACAGTGATGTGATTCCGATGGCTACTATATAATGTGCACACAGTAGAAAAGAATCAGAATTGAGTACACATTTTATTAGTGATTAATTAAAAGACATTGTATATACTAAAGCTCCAACAACAGTATCATCTTGCTCATTGTAGATTTACTAATAATAACAGCCATGCTGATTGGTCTGTTTACCAGCAGTCCCAATGGCATTGCTATGGTGTAATTAAAAGAATCTAAATGCAGCCTCTTGTTAACTCTAAGCATATGTGGGTGGCTTGAGCGGCCCTTTAGTGGAGGGAAATTGCAACGTCTAATTTTAGAAATGTAAAAAACTAATGCTTTGAGCAACTGGGACTCTAGAAAGATATTTACTTATATCTATTTTTGAACAAAAGTCTAGGCCAGTGGTATTAAAGCTTTGTACCAGTTGGACCAATGTTTTAAGTGGTGAGCACCACTGGTTTATCCGTGTCCGTTTTTATTAGATGTTTTAATTGTAAGATGTTAAATATGTGCTCTATGAAGATATTTCATTTTATCCATGTTATGTAACTGAAATATATATTAGTTATTAGTTATGTATATATTTAACATTAGTACAATTTATTCTTCTGTATTGACATTGTACCATGATCAAATCTGAGGTCTGCGTCAAAAGGCATTTTAATTTTGCTGGGGGCCTCATTTATAAAAAACACTACATGGATTACAGTGTGTATTTGCGCATCCCCAATCACCCCCATAAAACAGTTCTTTAAAGCAATTTGCATGAATAGTTTTACTCTGTTTATGCTTTATAAATCACTTTTTTTTTAATGAAATAAAAAATCTGCCCCACACTGTTACATCCCACAATTATCCAAACAAGATCCATGTAAATAAGCTCATGCAAGTTATTTGTTACCTCCATAGTGCCATCAACAACAAATACAACTCAATACAAGGCAATAGAGTACTGTGCTAAAGTCTTAGAAGCCACCATTAGATTACATTAAATATACATAATCTCAAAAAAGTAACTACATCCCTTACATTTTTATAACTATTTTATAGCAATTTTCATGGGACAACACTGAAGATGACACTTTGATAAAAGTAGTCAGTCTACAGCTTGTATAACAGTGTAAATTTACTGTTCCCTCAAAATAACTCGACACACAGCCATTAGTGTTTAAACCACTGACAACAAAAGTGAATACACCCCTAAGTGAAAATGGCCAAAGTGAACATCAGCCATTCTCCCTCCCCAGTATCATGTGACTTGTTAAGGTTACAATGTTTCCAATGTGAGTGGGGAGCAGGTGTGTTAAATTTGGTGTTAATGCTTTCACACTCTCTCATACTGATCACTGGCAGCTTAACATGGCATCTCGTGGCAAATAACTTTCTGAGGATCTGAAAAAAAACATTGTTGCTCGTCAAAAAGAAAAAGATACCAATACCCTGAAAGTGAGTTGCAGCACGGAGCTGCAGACCATACAGTGGTTTAACAGGACCAGGAACAGGTTCCACTCAGAACAGACCTCGCCATGGTCAACCAAAAAAAAGTTGAGTGCACATGCTCACATCCAGAGGATGGCTCTTAAAAATAGAAGAGTAATGCCTGCATTGCTGCAGAGGATAAAGGGGTCGAGCATGTCTCCGATCCTAAACCCTATTGAGCATCTGTGGAGAAATCTCAAACGGAAGGTGGAGGAGCTCAAGGTCTCTGATTTCCACCAGCTCTGTGATATCGCCATTAAGGAGTAGAAGAGGATTCCAATGGAAACAAGTAAAGCTCTAGTGAAGTACATGCCCAAGAGAGTTAAAGCGGTGCAGGAAAAAATATTGACAATTTGGGCACAATTGCTCATATTCACTTAGGGGTGTACTCACATTTTTTTACCAGTGGTTTAGACATTAATGGCTGTGTGTTGAGGTATTTTGAGGGCACAGCAAATTTACACGGTTATACAAGCCGTAGACTGAATACTTTACATTGTATCAGTGTCATATGTTCTGTGTTGTCCTATTAATAGATATAATAAAATAATGACAAAATGGGAGGGGTATACTGCCTTGTGCTCTGTGCTACTTGCTAGGAACTGCAACCATATTCAGGATTAACTGGATAAGAAAGTGAATTAATTATTTAGCAATGCTGTAATGATCAAATAATTATTTCTCATTATCTTTATTGCAAGTATTAATTCAGTACGGATTTGTATGCAGTATTAAAATACTGATTAATATCTGAAAACACAGGGTACAGTGCCAAGCATGATCTCCCCTTACACTTGAGCAGCAACAGCATCTGGCAGTTTTATCAGGATGCCATGTTAACCTGTATATTAATATGTTATACTGTATACCAATCCTAAAATAACAAACGTCATGGTGGCCTAAGACTGGCGCAGTACTGTATGTTGAGACCACACGTTTCAGGAATGATAGCACTCACTAATCATTCACTAATTCATTTACTTAATTGCTTAATCCTGGTCAGGGTTGCGGGAAAGCCGTGGCCTAGCAGGCTCTATTATTATTGCTTGAAGTCATTTAACAAATCAGCACACAAGGGTTAAAAATCAAAGGGCAATGTCTGGTTTCCCAAATATAATCGGAAAATATAATATGGTGATTGACTGCACTCATCTTTTTTCAATCAAAAGCAATGTCGTTGTTAAAATGTAGAGGTCATCTGTGATAACTAGGGGCATTTTATCAACGAGTGCGGTCTGGAAGATTGCTGCAGTCTTTGCTTTGACATTTGTTTGCTCACCACAGTGTAAGAAAATCTCAATCATAATGCCTACAAATACAACTAAAGTGGAACTTAAAGGACAGCTGGGATCATTGACAGTTTTTAGACAAGTTTAAAATATAATTGGTTTTAAACATATGTAATTGCCTTGCAAATTATATCATTGTATTATATATCATCCTCAGTCACTGCTGAGGCTTCCCTCTTTTTCAACGTTCAGTGCAATCCACACCAGACCCAAACTCGGCACATACTGTACTGTAGAGGATGGTTCTTGGAAATCTAAATCAGCTCATTTTCCAGACATATTCTCTGGCACGAAAAAATATTTGTATAACATGTTTTCACGTCTTTTGGATGGCGCTGTATTCTGATACTGCCAGCTATTGTGAATGGTGCCATAGAGAATTCTCTATGCAGCCCATTTAATGATCTGGATTCTTTACAGGGGTGGCACGGTGGTGCAGAGGTTAGCGCTGCCTACTCAAAGCTCTAGAGTCCCCCAGTTTGATTCAGTTAGGACGCTGCATATTCTGTCTGTGGCTGCGTGGGTGTCCTCCCACATTCTCAAAGATGTGTTAGGTCCAGCAGTATCTCTGAATTGTTCTGTGGTGAGTGCGTGCATGTGCCCTGCAGTGGATTTGGCTATCATGTCTAGCGTTGGTTCGTGCCTTGCACCCTATGTCGTGAGTTAGTCCTTAGGTATGATAATATAAATGATTTATTGTGTACATTTGTTTGTACATTTGCACTTTTCAGCTTTTGATGAGGACCGTTGTTTAATACATTAAAAAACTTTAGGTTTTTATTTGTCATGACCAGTTAGTCTATATGCAGATATTGTAGAACTGATTATTTGACATGGTGATTTGTGTGAGAGCACTGATTTCCAACTCTAACTGTAATTTCTGTCACAATCGAAGGGTGTAGCAAATTCCTGCTTTCTCTTAAATATGGCTGCACGAATGGGCCAGAATTTCTGCAATTAGAGGACTGATTTTTCCCTATAATATTTATTTTTAAATCCTGGCATATGTGCGGGTACACATTTCAGAGCCATGCTTTATAAAAAATGACTCTTGTGTGGCTGTAAAATTTGGGCTGTCTTCCTGTACCTGCTTTCATACCTCAATGTCTTTTTTTTTTTTTAAATAAAATTTACTTAGGAGGTGATCACGGAAGAACAGGCTGTGTAGATCGGCAAGACTCAGATGGTGATGACTCAGATGGTCCTGATGACGAGGATAATGATGGCGAAGACGAAGATGAGGACAGCCAGGCAGAGTCCGGCCTCTCTACCACACCGTCTGTCTCTGCCAGACCCCAGCATCTCCCCTGCAGCCTAGCTGATCCAGCACCAAGTACCCTGCTTGCACAGATGTCCATCAGCACAAGCCCTAACCCTGCTCTTCCTACTCAAGTCTCAGGATCAAAGACCCAAACATCTTTCAATGAGACTGTGCCTGTTACCACTTCTGTCTCACTGGTCAGACAAATGTCAGTCTCTAATTCCTGCTCTAGTCCTGGCCTTATCTCCTCTTACCAAGCTCCCAACTCAGAATTCCATGCCTCCGACACGGAATCGGTACACATGATGAGTCCGGTCTCACCCTGCAGGCAAATGTCCATCGACTATCCTGACACAGATGTGCCCCTTAGTCCCCCTGTGCCAGGCAAGGGTTCCAAGCTCAACCAGGTAAGACTTGTGCCCACTCAGAAACTTTCATACTTACTTTCATTTTTTCTTACCTGTTTTCAGCTCCAGTAAAGCTGTTTTATGATTGATTTTTAACATCGTTTATAAATTTTGTTTTGCAGGATGGTCCGTTTACGAATAATAGCCAGCCCACAAACGAATCTAACTCCAATGTTGACCGGAGCACTCAGACCACTTCATACACCCTGCAGGGACCTTTACACATTCCAGTTCATTCAAGTGAAGATGAATTTGGAGCTTCAGCTACCACTCACCTCTTCAGCCACCTCCCTCTGCACTCACAACAGCCTTCTCGAACCCCTCACAGCATGGTTCCAGTAGGTGGCATCCAGCTTGTTCCTGCTGGCTTGGCTGCATATTCAACTTTTGTGCCCATTCAGGCAGGGCCTGTACAGCTTACTATTCCTGCTGTCAGTGTTATCCACAGACAGGCTACCAGTCCTCTCCCAGCTCCCACAACCCCAAGCCAGCTTGATGGTTCACCTTGTCAGCCACTGGTGGTACAAGAACCCATCAGTAATGTTCTTCCCTGTTTACCCCTGAGCCAAGTGGCAGGACTTCAGACCCTCGGTACACCCCAAGCCACGCTGCAGTCGGTTGGTGTGGAAACGTTGAATGTGGTGGGTTTGACTAACTCTACCCAGCTACTGCCACAGCAAAGCCTGGCACTAAATGCCACTCTGGGAGTGCAGGTGCTGGCGGCCAGTCCAACACCTCAGAGCAGCACTGCTTCCTCCTGTCAAATCCCCAGTCTGCAAATCCTCAACATTGCTCTGCCTGCCCTCATCCCCTCCCTCAGTCCCCTGTCTGCTCTCAGCCCACTCCCTTTGGTACAGGACAAACCTTGCAGTCCAGAGGCAGTGGCCTCAGCTTCCTTTCCTTCCAAGGCAGCAGAATCTCCTCCTGCGTTGTCACCACTTGGTAGTTTCACTACCACTGCAAACTGGCCAGCAGCAGCAACACCTGTAGCAGTAGTTCCTGTGTCTGTAAAGCCTTTGGTGGACATGACATCATCTAGTACATCCACTGCCAGTGGAGACGATATAGCACTAAGCACAGCTGCAGAAGAAAAAACTAAATCAATGCCACAACCACAACTCAACCCTTCTACTGAAGGAAAATCTAAGGATGGACAGAAGGCACCATCATTAGGCACTATCAAGCCACGTCTGTCACGACAGCCCATCACCAGGCAAACAGTAACTGATGACTTCAATGATGCCTCGAGCGATGATGAAGACAGACTCGTCATTGCTACCTGAGAGTCCTTGAAGGAAACAAGATACATTTTTTCTTTCTATTGATCTCTGTCTATCACTTTCACTCTTTTTGTAAAACTTTGTCACTTTGTAAAGGTGAAAACACTTAAGGGTTTTGGCACCTGTGCCAGCCGCCAAAAAAGCACATTATCTGACATTCATATTCCTATGTGCAATCATATGATTAGATGACCAATTGTTTTTCCTATTTTTTTGTCAGCTCCAGACATTTTTTGTTTTTTTTGTACATGTTGTACAGACAATTGTGCCTTTTTGGAGTTTGTTTAGGAACCTGTAAATATTTTCTTTAAATCTGTATTTGCATATGCTTAAATAGCCCAGAAGAAATACAAATAAAATGCAATGGAGTATTGAACTCATTTTATTTTGAGATTGTTGTCAATTGTAAACCTGCATAAGATGTAGAGTAAATGTTGTACTAATATATAAACATTTATATAAATTTTGGGGAAGTGTTTGTGTACAGAGGTGTTCAACTATTTATTATATTCCATTTAGTGGCCATGTGATCTCTGTAAATCCATAACTATGTGTAAAACAGTGGCTTTACATTGATGTATCGACACAATCAAATGTATCAGTAAAATTGTTTACAAGTGTACTCTTTGTTTGTCTTTGTTAAATGTATACTTCTGTTTCCTGTTGTTACCCAACATCAGAAAAGCTCAGAAATGCTAAATATGCAAACTCTTGATTCATCCATATTTGGTGCTTATTTCAGAGCAATGAACAGTGTCACATTGTAAATGTAGTCATTGGGGTCACACTAACCTTGATGTTTGTATTGAAGTTCAGAACATTTTTATTAGATAATGCCAGCATTAAACAAAATAGCTCAATGCAACAACAACATAAAATGTTTACAGAATACAATTAAATACATAAAAACCACAAACCTTAAACCACACAAAACAGAGTGCATTAACTTCTTTTTCTACACGATTGTGCTTTTCCATCTGGATTGTCTTTGCTGTTGTTGTTAATTTATTAATGGTTATCATTATTGTTGTTATTCTTATCCTTTTGCCTCTGGAATTATTAACTTCTGACTGAACTGGTGGGTTTTTTATAGAAAGGCAATCACCACAGTCTATTTATCAACCAGAATTTGAATCCGGGTGACCTTTAGCCATGCCTTGCAAATTGTAATTTTGGGAGGTCCAGCTCTTGAGCTATACCAATTGGTTTGTGTCACCAATAACAGTTGGCTCTTTCACCTCCCAAACAGCACTTCATTCAGTGGCACTGCCAACTCAAACTGAAGTATATAATGACCTCTAATTGATTTGAAACAGCAAGATGCTAGATTGTCCGTGCATGTTAATGCTGCTCAGAAATACAAAGTTGCAAGTTAAAAATCTCACAATTCTTGCCAATCTTGGTAAATTTAAATTTAAAATTTGATCCAGTACTTTGGAATAAATGTCTCTTTAGTGTGAATCCCAGCTCCTACTTACAAATGCATCTCAACTGAAATGTAGACTGAAGTAAAACAGTTTCCTTTTTTTACATACATAATGCACTGTTGCTATTTTGTTGGTCTATCTCTCATTATTAATAAATGATGGCTGTGAAAACTTTGCAGTGCAAAGACACTGGTTCAATAGCAGTTCATGGGGTAAGTGATGACGATGATGTCTGTCGTTTTAATTATTTTTGTTTGCTAATGCTGTTCTTGAAAAAAAGGTTTATTTTGCCCACTGGTGAAAGATGAGAGAAAAAACCTTTCGAAACAAAGGTGCACGAGCATTACCTGGGTGAAGCAGTGGTCATTTGCTGGCCGGGCATTGTGGTGACAAGGGTTTGAGTCCCATTGGCTGGATCACGAATCACATAAGCATAATTGACCATTTCTGCGGCCGGGGGAATTATCCTCCCAGTGATGCAACAATGAACCCTACCCAGCCCGGAGAGCAAGGTTCAGGTACAATAATGTTCACCGCAAACCTGTACAATACGCAAAGAAAATATTGCAAAAAGGGTTCAAACCTAGTTAAACATACTGTAATATGCAAAGGTTTTGGCCACCAACACTTGTTGTTTTAGTAATGATATAATCACAATCATATTAAATTAAACAATTACAACCAAATATTTCAAACTTAGATTCGTCAATCCATAATACTCGTTTCCACTTATATTTTAC
>JAUZSV010133952.1:0-13583 GCA_034780495.1 Parotocinclus cesarpintoi | reverse complement strand
AAGTTTCATTATAGACTGAATTCATTCAAACCCTACGATGTTACCCAAACGTTCTGCAAGTTCTACCGCTAAAATAGCGTAGAAATACTTCAATAAATATAGCGTCCCTACTTGGCGTATTTTTCTTTATCGCGGACCATATTTGAAGAATACAAAAAAAATATATGTTTTTTTTTTTTTTGGTATTTCTCGGATCCGCCGCAGCACCAATGGTTGAAATGTTGAAAAAAAATTTAATTAAACAAATAATAATAAAAAATAAAAATAAAATATATATATATTTTTTATTTTTTTTTATTATTATTTATTTATTTTATTTTATTTTTTTAGCTTTTTCCACCTCTCAAATCTTCTGTTCATTTAATTTTTTTTCCAGATTCAGTATAATTTAATTGTAGGTTAAATAATTTTTTTTTTTTTTTAATAAAATTGTATTTTTATTTCTTTCTTCTTCCTTGTGTAGATTCCACACAGTCCTCGAGAAAATAAAAAAGTGCTGGAAAAAACCCCCACAATTCTTAAGCAGGGACATCCAAGGAACAAGCAATTAAAAAAGTCTGGCCTAACGTATACTTTGGTCAAACAGAAAGCAGGTATGATTCACTTCTTACAGTCAGGAAATCAGGGCTGGACTTTTTTCTTTATAGTAAACAATCCACAGCAGGGAATGGAACACGACCACAGATTGTGGTCTAGTCTGTACTGGAGTGTGATTGCTGCATTCTCAACTCTTACATTTTTAATACGTCCCCAAACACTTTCAGTTTCCAAGAGCTGCCTCAGTGACTATACGCTGCTTCAGGCTGACTCATTCTTATTCCCGCAAGACTCTTATATATCATGTGCTACGATAAACGTCTGATGTCTTCTACCATTTGATTATTGATCTCCATGTCTAGATAGGAAATTTCACCCAGATGACAGAAGATGTGATGTCCAGCTGATCTGAGAATGGTTCCTCTCAAGGTTTTTTATGCATCTCTAAGATTTTCTTTGCCACTGTAACCTGCCTGGTTGTACAGGCTCAAGGCCCTTTTGTAAAAATGCATTGTAACAAAATCTACTGTTTGCTACCTAATAATAAAATAACTTAAACTTAATGATAATGTTGAATTGGATGACTTTACCAACATTTGTTTCTCATTTAAATACTATAATCTGCTATCTGAACCATTTTCTATACCCATAAAACAAATGGAGGGAGTAAATTCCTAACGCATTCTGTCCTGTCTGTGCATGACACACTTTCTTTTGATTCATTCGTTAAATCGAAGATATTTATTAATTAATTTTTGCTATAAAAAACACGACCCAAAGTACAGAAAGTGCCCGAGTGGTGGTTTATGTCCAAGCTCAAACAATTAGATAAAAAGCAGGAAGCAAATTATTACCCATTATTACATTTACATTTACAGCATTTAGCAGACACCGTTATCCAGAGCGACTTACAACTTATACAATCTTACAATACAAGCAATTGTGGGTTAGGGGCCTTACTCAAGGGCCCAACTGTGGCAGCTTGGCAAAGGTGGGATTTGAACCCTGGACCATCAGGTCCAGAGTCCAGGACCTTAACCACTAGGCTACCACAACTTTAAACACACTGCCTTTTGTTCATCATAAAATAATCAGCACAGCAAATGCAAATTTTTTCCCCTTTGTTGGAGGGGACTTTTTGTGTAGCACAGAAGCACACACACTTTCTCCTCACTCGCACACATATGCGCACACACGCACACGCACACACACACACCTTTCTGCCTCTGGCCTTCGCTTTGCATTTTGGGCAAGACTAAAGATTAAAGCCCTTCTCAATATAAAACCTGACAGCAGCACTGCCAATTACACCTCTCAGACCCACAGCACCGACAGAGAGAGAGACAAGGAGAGAGAATTATAACATGAAAAGTAAAGAGACGGGAATATAAAACACAGAATGTTGTGATATGCTTATGAAAAGAACAAAAAACGGAGGCATGAAATAAGAAAATAAAGCATGTAAGAAACAAAATGAAATAAAGAGAACGAAGCACTGAAGATGAAGCTATGAAACAGAAGAAGGCAAAGAGGAAGGACAGGCTGAAATCAAAAACATTAAAGAGAGAAAAGGGTTAGGACATAAATACAAATAAAAAGAAAAAAAAAAAGAACGGAATGGGAATATAGAAAATATCATTTAAAAGGGGTGAAAAAACCCCTTTAACCCCGTGTTGTTTTTAGTTTGGAAGGAAGGATTAAAAAGGAGAACCTATAAAAAAGGATTATAGGCTAAAAAAGATGGGGAGGAGGATAGAGCGAGAGACGGACAAAGAAATAAAAGAAAAGAATTAAAGAAAGAAGGGGTAGTAAGTGTTATCACGGGTATTAATACAAAAAGTAGAAGGAAAGGACGATAATAAACATGAATAAATCCATTTCTGACGTCATTTCTGCTCTTTTTCTTGGTATCATTTGATATTACAGGTCACTGATCAGCAGAGATCTTACTGTGCACTGCTAAATTTAAGCGCAGTAGCTGCTGCTGGTCTCCTAAAAGATTTACTCTCCTTCATTATTCCTGCTTGTCCCATGACCTGCTCTAGACAAGGGGTGAGTAGCTGCATGTGTTTGCTTCTCGTATGATAAATATTTCAACAGGTTTCCAGCCGTGATCCTCATGTACGGCGGAATTCTAAATCCAATTCATTGATTTTCTTGTTCTAATAAACACTTGAATGCATGTTCATTCATTATTTAGGGACAGGGAGTAATTTGGAATGACCGGTACACCATACATATTTAGATTATAGGAAATGTAAGCAAAATTCAGAAACCAATTAAATAGTTTTATATGATTATAAGATTTCAGGTAATCGGCTGAGGAAAGGCACAATTAAAGACATGGCATTAAAGACGGTCAGTTATTAAACTTTAGGTTTTTATGTAACAATTGAGTACACAAAGATCTCTTACGTCTCTGCTGAGTCACCACCTTTTTGAAGCTGCTGCTCATGCAGCATCATGGAGAAACTGGACACACTGTTCTGTAAATGTAAGCTCATGGACGTCCAAGTAGGTTGTGTGCTTTGATTAACAGAGGGGAAAATATGTAAACCCTCCCACTCAGACATAAGAGTCCATTTTGATTTCCTGAAACACTCACTACATTTACAGTATTTACATTAACAGTATTTATCCAGAGCAGCTTACAAAAGTGCTATAAGACATCAGTAACTATTTACTCCTAATAATCAGGAATCTAAACAAGAATACACTTTTGAAACTGTAAAGGGTGTGTGGGGTTTTTTGTTCTTGGTGTTTGAGAGAGAAAGAGAAGGTGGGGGGTTATTTGAGGTAAGAGCAGAATAAATGGGTCTTCAAACAGCATGTTGGAGATAGCCAGAGACTCTGTCTCCGTTTGAACATTGAGGGGAAGTTCATTCCACAACTTGGGAGCCAAAACAGAGGAGAGTCTAGATGAATCCCTTCCTCGTCCCCTGAGAGACGGGGGACCAGTCGAGCAGTGCTAGAGGACCGGAGTGTACGAGGTGCAGTGTGGGGTGTGATAAGTGCTGCGAGGTAGGAGGGTGCAGGCCCATTTTTAGCTTCGTAAGCAAGCATCGGTTTTAAATGTGATGCGAGCAGCTAGAGGGAGCCAGTGGAGAGTGCAGCAGTGGTGTAGTGTGTGTGTGAACATGGGAACATTAAACGCAAGTCCTGCAGCTGAATTCTGGATCAGCTGTACGGTTCCAGTATGTTGCAGCTCGGGTTTCCCATTTATGACATCACTGCAAACAAAGGCGATTAAATAAAAAAGATTGATACATGTCATAAGGATGATATTAAACATCTACCTACCTACCTAGCAAACAAGAATCTCCCCTCAGGTGTTTCTCAGCCTACCGAAATTCCGGGGTTAATAAAATGACTGGATCCTAATTATTTATATTGATCGCTTCGGTTAAAGGAATTGGTGCCAGAGATTCCCAGAACTATCAGAACTACAGAGGCCATAAAGCATCTGCTCCTCTACACCTGCCACTCCCACCTCCACCAGCGTAGGTACACTCAGTGTACCTCTGTGAGCACCAGAACCAGACTCCTTTGGTTAACAAACCTTACTTTTATTTTGGCATGTCACCACATCGATTATGATCCTGCGTCTAGAAATGTTCATTAAGTTGATGCTGATGTTCCACTTTTTGAGCACATACAGTAGCCACTATGCTTAGCTTGGGCACTTTACTGAGCGCAGTTTGAATTACGACCAGGTGAAGTCCACAGTGCTGCTCAGCTAGAAATGTTTTCCTGATATTTATTGGCAAGCCTTTAAAAAGTTTGGATAAAAGTCGAGAATATTGGTATTCCGTTCAAAGCATTTAAACGATCCGTGCCGTAGCAGGTAGTCCTTGAGTACAAAATGAATGCTTTGGCTCAAGATGGTAACTCACTGGACAAGTATGTGTTAACAGAAAAGGCCGTGTTTACATAGCCCCCATCTCGGCAGGAGCCACCCCCATGCTCTGCTGGGAAAGCTGTCACTAACACTTGCGATCATCACGCTCCCACACTCCTGGCCTACCGTCCTGGCCTAACTAACGTGGACGTTTCTACTGCCGTAAACGTGGTGGTTGCATTGAGTTCTGCCTGCACTGTTAGAAAACAGCATTGAAAGGTAACAGCTGCAATTTTGGAATGAGCTGGCATTCAAGCCTTTTGTTTCTACTGCCTTTGTGTTTTAAAGTGCTGATAGTGCGAGATAGACTGTTCGGATTGACATCAGTATTCCTGCATCTTCATTTAGACCTCATAAGCGTCATACTTTATGCTTGCTTTGGTACTTGTAGGGTTTTACTTGTTTGTCTTTGGCCCCCATTTAGTTGTTCATTATTGTTTGTTACTTGTAATTCTGTTGCTAAATTGTGGCTTTTATGCCAGACACAGTTTAGATATAGATTGATTAAATAATTCAGAGTGCTGGTTATTGTAGGCTGTTTTACTACTCTGGAACTGTGGTGGTCAAGTGGATAAGGTACTGGACTAAGGACCAGAAGGTCCATAGGGATCAAATCCCACCTCTACCACTTAAGGGTCTTTAAGCAATGCCCTTAAATTACAATTGCTTGGATTGTAAGACTCATTGCACGTCGCTCTGGATAAGGGTGCCTGCTAAATGACGTAAATGTAAAATGTACATTTGTGGAGGGACAGTGGGGGTTTAGTGGTAAAGGTATTGGACTATGGACCAGAAGGTCCAGGGTTCAAGTCCAGTTAGGTCCCTGAGCAAGGTAAGTGCGTTAATTGTAAATCACTCTGGACAAGGGTGTCTGCTAAATGACATAAATGTAAAACAACTGGGCCTTACCCAGTCCATTAAGGTTAAGTTCCAGTGTCACGCCATTGCTCCGTTGTTAAAGGTGCTAAAAAACAAAAACAAAAAAGGATGTTAGATGCTCACAGACCAGTCAGTATCACATACTTGTCCACTAAGTTACCAGTCCAGAAAAATGTTTGAAAATTCTGGGTCCTCACCACCTTTTCACATTTTACACAGTTCAACTGAGCTCTGTGTTTATGTGCTGTTGGGTCTACCTACTTCACCCGGATCAAAATAACAAAATAAAACAGTTGAATTGTGAGAACAAGTATTTGCGTAACAACTTCCTGTTCATGCTGTTCAGCCATGCACAATTCTCATCTACATGTTATGCAGAAGACTCTCCATGTCCCAGAAAGCACCCAGCTAACTCTGGAATAAAAGAACTGCCACAAGTGCAGTGCAGCTAAATCAGGGAGTGATAATTGTTTTATATCCCAGAACAATTTACATAATGCCTTCTATTTTCAGAAATGTTACAGTAGCAATAAAAACTACTGTCGTTAACAAGCAAGGTCCAGAAAAAAAATCTCACACCTTAGCTAAAAGTGTGAATCATTTGTTGACTTTCAGTTACATAAAACTGTAGAAATGACATTTTGGATAAGCTGTACATATTAAAAATAGATTGCTTCTCTTGACTTTAGGAGTAGCAATTGCAAAAATCCACATGTATGCCTGTAATCCACATGTATGCAGAGTAAAAAGGGTCAGAATTCTGCACCATACCGGATTCGTTTCCCTCGTCTGTGGAAACTAGATTACCTTACCTTATCTCGAAAGCTCAGCATTGATTTCCCAATGATTTGCCTGTAAGCATTAGCATCTTTAGAGCAGCACATTGGAACAGTAGTTAGCGCTGTCGCCTTATAGCATTAGAGATCCCCAGGTCAATTCCCAGTCCAGACAGGATTTTGCATGTTTTCCCCATGTCTGCCTGCTTTTGAATTCCAAATGAATCCAATTGAGGGTCACAGGGAGCCTGGTCCCCACTTGACACATACAGACACACACACACAAACACACTTCGGAGATCCCAGTTGACCCAATGCATGTCTTTGGAAGGTGGTAGGACATGAAGACAACATACAAACATGGTGCACAATTTTGACCCTGTTTAGTGTGCATGTACGTGTTCAGTATAGAAAACTACAAAAGGACAAGTCATGCATAATTTAGAGACAACAATTATCCTAAAATGTATGACTTTGGACTGTGGGAGGAAACTGGAGTACCCGGAGTAAACCTACGCTCCAACCTGGGATTGAACCCGGGACCTTCTTGCTGTGAGGCAGCGGTGCCGCCCACCCGGCCACCGTGCCGCCCCAATATCCAATATAGAAAATGTTATTTATACAGTTTAATGCAACTTTATACCCTCTATACATAATATATACTTTATTATACCCATTTTCTTATCTGTAGAACACAAACTGCCTAAGGTTTGAAATGTGTTAAGTCATTTGGGCGTATCCAGAGTGATTTACAACAGATACAATTTTAGGTTAAGAGTCTTGCTCAGACACCTAAGGGTGTTAAACATGGCAGAGGTCAGATGTGAACCCTAACCGTTAGATTACAGAATAAAGCAGACAAAGTATTTTTAAGAGAGAAGCAGGTGGACTCCAGTCTGTAACAGTAGAACTACAAAGTGCACCATTGAGATAAAACCGAGTGATCAGTGAGGCAACACACACACACACACACACACAAACAGTTTGATTAAAACACCATTTCAGAAAATATATTACGCTGTGTACTTATTATTCAGGTATGCCAATAATGTTGAGCACTACCATTCATAATTGCTTACTCTAGATAATATATGTACATTTATCAGTCTCTAATCCCTGTCCAAATAGCATCAGTAATGGGTCCAATATTTTAAACCTGCTACATGGACTCTAATGTTGCCGTTACAGGTCGAGAGTGTTGATTTAGAGACTATAGCTCAGCTTTTTGTCATGCAGTCCCCATATTGCCCTTTAGCCCTGCATCGGTGCCAGTTTCTGGCAACAAGATCAGTTTGATTGATATTTGGTTGGTGATCTGTTCTCAGCCCAGCAGTGACACAGTGTGTGTAAAATTATAGCAGTGCTGCTGCACCGGATACGTTTACATCAGCGATGTACACCGAGCGTATGATCCACCATGCAAATAAGCGTCGAGTGTCTTTCTAATGATGGGTGAGGTGTACAGGTGCTTAGGACGTGCACAGCAAAAACTGTAAAAAAAAAAAAGCCAGTGTATGATGTAAACTCACAGGTTTGCTGTAGAGGGAAAGTTCTTCATGAATCACTAGACAGAGATCAGGTTTAACAACATGGTATTCCATGGTGCCTCAACCTCCCGTCTGTCTCGAACCATTCGTCAGACCTTTAATTCCCTGCTGATCTTGTTTGCCTCTTCCACTTGTTCTTTGTGTCGCCTTCTTTCAGACGACCCTACCCCTTTCAACCCAATATCCACCCATCAACTCCTTCTCAAGGCCTCGGTGCCATCTATTCTTCACCAGAACAGTACCGTGTGTGTGAACGAAGGCTAAAAAGTGAGGGGTTTGTGTAATGTCAGTGTCGGATGACTGACGTTCGAGCGCGTGTGTACACGTGCTGCATTGTGTGGATATTTATAATCCTATTTGGGCTGCCCTTTCTGCACCATGTTCTCATCCTCCCTCTCCTTTCCTTTCATTATATGTTTATCCTGTTCTGTCACTCTACAGGCACAGAACCTCATCATCCTCCCACCTCTCTTTTCAGCGTCAGCCCTCTCCATCTTCGAGAAAGTGACAAGGACGCAGAGTTGTTCAGACTGTTTACGGCTTTGGCCAGTCATGGATTTATAAAGAAGAAAAGGAATGGCGAATAGATACAGGGAGTTTAGTTATACAGCATATAAACGTCCAGCCATGCAAACTTCTTGGGCGGTCGGTTTTGTTCAGCGTTCCATATGTGCTACAGGTTGAAACCATCACTCCTGTTCAGCCTGAACTTCTTTATGTTGCTTCTTTTCCTTTTTCCATTTCCATTCTCTCAACACTTCTCCACTTTTTAAAACAGGATGCCCAGGGCTTTGGAGAGGGTCTTGTGCCCTTTAGGCTGCTTGTGCTTGGTGATAACAGCATGTGTCTTTGCCACTGTGAACAAGAAAGAGTTAAAAAAGGCCTTAAGCATCAAATCAACTATTCATAGCCTAATTAAAGTCATGTGAGCACCAACTGGGTGGAGACAGGTGAGTAATTTAATAACTGCTGGACAGATTTTGACCAGTTTTATCATGAAACAAACTATGCCCTTAATGGTGTCCTGGCATCAAATATAGTTAGTAAATATAGTTTCTATATAAAGAATGAGTTCATAGACACTTTGATGTACACCTTGCTAGAAGCAGGTTGAACCCCCTTTTGCTTTAGAACCACCTATATTTTTCGTGCCGTAGATCCAACAGTGTGCAAACATTCCTTAGAGATTTATTTTGGCCCATACTGACATTATAGCATCAAGCACTTGCTGCAGATTTGTCAGCTGCACATCCATGATATGAATCTCCTTTTCCACCACATCCCAAAGACGCTCTATTGGATTAAGATCTGGTAACAATAAAGACCATTTTAGTACTATAAACTCACTGGCACGTACAAGAAACGAGTTTTGAGCTTTGTGACATGGCACAGAGAAGGGTACATTGTGGGTATGCATTCTAGTGTGATCATGCCCACAAACAACAAATTATAGCTTCGCTTGTGCCTTCGTTTTTTGAAGTCGTGAACGTGAATATGAAAGAGTCATGGCAAAATCTCCTTAACACAATAAGAGAAGGGAAAATAAGAAGGAAAAGGTGGACAAGGAAAACAGGGCACTTGGTGTGAAGGTCTCAAGGTGTGAATGACTCTTAAAACATCTACCCATGCCTCAAATTAATACACATTTTCAGTGACGCAGTCTTGCACACAAAGCAGCCCACACCCACAGACAGAAGAGCAAGCGGAAAAGTGTTAATGACATTTACGTAGACTCACACTTTCCTTCAAACTCGTTTTCACTGAAGCAAGGAAATGAGCTGAGTGGGAGATTTCACTCTTCAGAATTCCAACATTCATTCACACCAACAAATTAATCACGGACTCCACAAAACTCTGAATGAGACCAAGATGTACACAGGTAAGATTCCTTTCTGTCACACACAGCTGAATCCTGCTCTCCAGACTCCAGTTATCAGAACTGCAGCTATAAGGCATGATGTGGAAATCCCAGGCTGAAAACACACTCAGCTGTGGACCAAGCTCAAGTCTGATTGTTGGAGAATGTGGTTTCCAAACTGTTTCTGCAGTGCCCCCTGTTTGTAGACAGGAATATTTAAGTACACGTCCCTGTCCCGGCCCAGGACTAAACAGAAGAGACCTGGACTGCTACAGACCGGAACTAAATCTTGGTCATAGATGAATGCATGTTCTGTTTGGGACGTGTCGACGGACGGGTTTGAGTATGAAGGTCTTGTGGTCAGCGCATGGACTGACACACTGCTCCAAATGGCTGGTGTGATGATCTTAGGAGTCATCACATAGAACAGCGATCACCAGTAGTAATCATACGAGACACTATACTTAACACTTACAGTGTAGCCACACGTTGCCTCTCTTGGCGGGGCTCCCACCTGTGATTGTCAACAGGATAATGCTCGTCCACACAGATTTTTAGGACATCTCTGACAGATTAGAGAACTCTCTTGGCCTGCATTGATGCCAGATTTGTCACCAATCAATCACCTATGGGACCAGCTGGGACACCAGCTTCGGTAAGGAACAAAAATGCATGATCTACTTGCCCAGGTGCAACAACTGTGGCAGAAGTTCTGCAGGATACTATAAGGAACTTGTATAATTGTATTCTCAACCAGATCTCATCTTGTATCCAGGCTAGAGGCGGTTTAGCAGAGTACTAGAGCCTCATTTTCATTGCAAACTTCTGCTTTCGCTGTAGTGTTGTAATCACTTCCATACAGCAGCACGAAATAGAAACAAATGTGAAATTTGAAACTTCACTCATTATCTAGCAAGGTGACTTATTTAGCTGTAGAATTAATAAACATTACTTAATTAAGGCAACGTTTCATTTGATTTCAAAAACTTCCTGATGCGCTGCTGCAAGGGAGAAGATTATGCACATTCATTTCTACAAAACATGACAAATCAGAGTAAAATTATCCAAAGTGACAAACATAACTACATTACAAGTAAACAGGACATGTTAATAACGCACAAATATTTTGTAGGGAGATTTTGTTTTAAATACTCTAGCCCTTTGTTAAAACTGAAGGGGAATTCTGTGAGCACATCTCAAGCAGTATAGCAATATGGTGCAATCGTTGGTGCATCCGTATTAAATACTTTAGTTAGTGTAGTTTAGAGATGTGGTTGCTCCCAGGTTTAACAGGTTAAAGGATAATAATCACTAGGAACAGTCCAAATAACCAGCAGCTTTAAACAAAAATATAAAACGCTTGAGCTCTCATAAACTTGGGCTTAGAGTCTAAACTGATAACAGTCAAGTCAGAGTCCCTGGGATAAAACTTGTGATCCACCAAGAACCTTACTACAATAAATTCCTTATTGAAAAAAAAATGACTGGAATTTATATTAATACTTATTATATTAATATCGTAAGAATAGCTTTACTTTCCTAGCTTCAATCTCACAAAACATATCTCACAACCTGTGGTAAAACGGAACCCATTAGGGACAAAAATACATCCATTTGTATCCTATTAAAAATAGCATACATCATGTAGACATGTTAATGCATGAGTAAACCACATTAGTCCAAAAGTATATACACTGTGTGTCCTGAACTGTAAATGTGTCCACTGTGTGAGTCATTTTTCTTTTTTTTTAATCTGTCTAGACATTTTCTTACTTTTTCTAAAGTTTGCATTTGCCCTTGGACAGTAAGTGCTACTATCCAATACTGTGCAAAAGTCTTAGGCCACCACTAGATTTGACCAAACACAACATCTTATCGATGACTGGACCCAAAACTTTCAAACTTTGATTTGTCTCACCATTTGTTCCACTGGGTTTATTTGAATCCAAGTGGTTTCTTGGCTGCTAACTTCCAAAACCATTTCTGCTCAAGCTACTGTGACTGTAGAAGGATCAACCTGGCATCCTGATGATGCTTCCATATGCTATTGCTCCAGTGTAAGGGAAGGTCACGCCAAATACTTGCCACTGTAGCCAATAGAAACTTTTTTTATTCCAAGTTAGCACTGCGTACAGATGTCCTGTGCTTTTTTGTTGTATTTGTATTCCCATGAGGTAAGTGATAAATAATTATAAACAATCATTATACCGTTACTAAAATGACAGCATAGCTAATCTAATGGTGGCCTAAGACCTTTTCACAGCACTGTACACCTGTACACTTGCAACTTATAGATAATGTAAATCTAGGGCTAGGCATTATGAAAATATTCATTCATTGTCTTATCAGGCAAATCCCGGTCAGGGTCATGGGAAAGCTGGTTCTTAGCCGGGGCCATTGTCAGGAGGCAGGAACAACTCTACAACATCTACAAGACTGAATACAAAGGGACAAACAAGGTAAAGAAAAAAAAAAAAGCTATGCAAGACACTGACAGCCCAAGAAGAAACGTGAGCACAGCCATGTTTATTTGTAGAATATTTTTTCTGTTTTTGTAGTTTTCCTTTTTTATAAAGAAAGCCTGGGTTTAAATACACAAGTGCTACAAGGAGGAGAATTTCTCAAATAAACATCAAAAGAAACATAACCTTATATTTACAAACTCCCTTGCTTTCAGCTCGCTTCCATCCATCTGTGCAACAACGCACTTTCCAGAGGAGAACCACAAGTAGTCCATTAGCCTCTCTTATTCTCCAGCTGGCCAATAAGAAATCGGATTTTACCAGCAAGAAAAGTTCAGCAGAAGTCACTTTCTCCAGGCTATCCGAGAATTGTGCAAGGTTTGGGGGTGGGGGTGGGTGTGGGGGGGGGGCCTTCATCCGAGATGCATTACGTCCCAATTCTGAACAAAACACTGATGACAAGCTACCTATTGAAAAGCTCGGAAAGTCCCCTCTAACTGTTGTGGTTCTACTTAATCCATATCGTGACGCATTTCTCCACCTACCACTGTGAAACCGAATAAATGATGGACTCGGGAAAGGACGACCCACCGCAAGGGACAGCGGGAAAGGTCACCGTCCACGCACGGAGAAGGTCACGTTTGTCCTGTTTATAACCATCAAAGGCATCGATAGAGTCCATCAAAGGCAGCTATTCATGTTTCCTTGCTAGTTCGTCCATTCTGAACACCATGGTCCCCAGGGTCCTACCAAAAGCACTTCTTATCCTGGGTAGTCTGGACATTTTGGAGTGGGATGTTAAGGGAATGAGAGCTGGGAAGAACTGTCAGGTACAGCATGGCCTCTATCGTTGGTCTCTCTGATAGGAGAGAGAACTTCGAGACTCCCTGGCTCTTTCAGGTTTGGGGGACCGAGGGGATTTAAGAGGACAGGGAGGGAAGCTACAGAACACAGTACCTTGGGGCCAAGTTACTAGAGTCCCTACAGGTGGATATTTAGAATTTAGGGGGAAAGTTAAGAATGGCGCCTCCACTTGGGCAGTCCTGTTTGTCGGGCGGGGAGGAAAGATAAGTGGCACTATGACTGTTTGAGGCGTTTCCGGGGAGGCCCGAGGAACGGACACTGTGCAGAGGCCAGCGAGCGATATGCCTCCGCCACCAGGTGAGGGTGAGATGCAACCATGGACTTCCAGCCAGACGTCTCCATTACATCCGATGCATGGCTATAAGGGACACAAAGAAAAGGAAATCAGATTCAGATTCACACTACACGTTGTAGTTTTAATGCATAGCTAGTAAGTAACAAAGAACAAGTACTTCATTATGGAGCACAAGTATTTTCTTTTAGTTTTTTGTAGGTACCTGTACGTTCCGTGTTTCTGAAAGTTTAGCACGAGTCATGTTTAAATTAAAAAGTGTAGTGAAGTGTTTAAAAGAAGAACTGCTGTTTGACTCAAAACGCAGTGATGTCAGAGTTGTTTGGGTTAAATCATTATATACTGCAATATTGGCATGTCTAGTTACGAGCGATTCAGTAATATTTATTTATAAAAAAAAATTTTGGGGGGGGTCGTCATGTCCAAAAATGTTTGTTCTGTTTTTGATATGATTAGCTAAAGATTATTGT
>JAUZSV010133844.1:0-13584 GCA_034780495.1 Parotocinclus cesarpintoi | reverse complement strand
CACAAGTACAACAAACAGCTTTTGGCATCACAGTCTAGGCATCACAGTCAAGATGCTGCCTTGAAGTGCAACATGAAAACATGTTACAGTATGAAACCCGATTGACTTCTGTTATAGAAATTGGCAGAGTATGCTTGAAAGAGAGCAGAGTATACTTGATGTTCAGCTACATTAAAAGAGAGCCTGGTCCTGTAAGTTTTAAAAGAATCTTATTAAACCAATAGTATTGTAATAAAAAAACAATTGAACTGACTCATGTACTGTTGGATAACATCTATTAGCGGTCAAACAATAATATAATCAACAGAAGTGCAGTATTTGTAGATGCGGGTTTTACCTTCAATGTAAGGTGAGGCATGCAGAGAGCTACACAAACAGCAGGCCAAAGACCATTCATTCCTCCATTGTCAGTAACAACTCTGTTATTGCAAGAGCTGTGATGGGACAAAGCTATTCCAGGGCATCAAACACTTATTTCCAGAAGAAATCCAATGTAGCCAAACCACTTATCTTCATAAAGACACGAACCAATGATAAGGATAAAACCTGGGCCATTAGCAGAACACACCAATGCTACCTGCTCCATAGCCCAGTTAAAGCCTGTGCAAAATTCAAATAAATTAGGCAAGTAAGTCAGGACAGCCACAACATGTATCATAAACTGTAAAATATCAAAATTGCTAAATAAATTGTTCAGTTTTCCATTTGACATGCAGTGCAAAACAATAAAATGCTAACGAGAATGCAGTTGTAAAGCAGAAAATTAAATTTGTGACCTCGTAGACCGAAGCAATATAAGAATCCATCAGCCTGATTTTTCTTATTTAAGTAGTCAGAGATCACAGGGACCAATCAATGTATGGACTAAAATGACATAAAAATTTCGTAATGAACCAGGGTGCATGTGAACCCAGTAAGACAGAGCATTTCAGATAGATGGACTGGTGTTGGCCTTCTAGCAGAACGGGGTTGAAGAGATCAGCATAGCTATTGCTGTAGATGTGAGTGTGCTCCGTTAAAAAGAGAAAAATCAATGCATTTGTATAATGTATCAAAGACCTGGACTCCATAGGGGTCTGTAAAGTAATCAGTCATCAGCAGGGGACCTTGGCAGCATTCTTTCTTTCTTTTTTCAAATGCCTGTGTCCAAGTCTCTACTGCAGTCACTAGGGAGTGTATACAGCATAAGAAACAGGGGACACCAGCACAAACTGACTGCAAAAGAATGACTGAATACTTACTGCCGCACTGATCTCATGAAATGTGTGTGTTACACATATACTTATAACATATACTTATTACCACTTTATAAGGTACGCCCACCCTTTAGTGTAAATATATAATCAGTCAGTCACATGTAAAAAACTTAATGCATTGGTCAAGACAAACTACTGAGGTTCAAACTGAGCATCAAAAATGCTGAAGAAATGTGACTGAAGTGACTTTGAAACTGCCATTGTTGTTGGTGCTAGAGGGGTTGGGCTGGGTCTTTTAAAAACTGTTGAGGTGCTTTCTGTATGAAAATTCCTCATTGTTGCCAGAGGTCAAAGAAGAATGACCAGAATTTTTCAGTTATGGCATAAACCACATGAAAGCGAGAATCAATATTGCATTGTATCAACTGTTTAGGCTCCTGGTGATGTTGTAATGGAGTGGGGGATACTTATTATCATACGTTGAATTCCTTAATATCAACTGAGCATTGTTTTAACTCCACAGCCATGTCCATCTATTTGTGACCATAATGTACCCATCTTTGTAAGCTACAATAATATCAAAGTGGTTTCTTAAATGCCAGTGCACTCATTGGCCTCAACAGTCACCAGAGCTCAATCCAACATAGCACCTTTGGGATGTGATGGATCAGGAGATAGAGAGATCATGGATGTGCAGCTGACAAATATGCAGCAACTGCATGATGCTATCTTGTCAATATGGACTTAAGTCTCTAAGGACTCAATGCAGTGGCAGTATAAAGGCAACAGGGGCAAGGTGTACCTTTCGAATATGGAACTGGGGAATATATATTCTAACCCTTTATGATTCCAAGTAGTGGTGACTGGGTTGTTAATATGTTTTGCATATGGATACATTTAGAATAAATAAAATCTGATTGTTAGTTACTGGCCTTTTTTTCAGATTCCAGATTTTCTTGGATAAAATGGGTTAGAAGAATAACATCACAGAGTGGGAAATATGTGTTATTGCATTTATTATGACAAATAGATGCCAATAAAATAGCCAGCAATGATTACATTTTGCATTGTTAAGGTGGACCACTTAAATCATTAAAAAAAACTTTTTTAGACTAATTGATTGCTCATTTGAATTATAGAACAGATTATGCTGTTAAAGTAATTAGAAAGGCTATATAAAGCTATATAAAAAAGGCTCTAAAATCTTTTACAACTATTTTCCCCCTGGACTAATAGTCTAACCAAAACTGGAAAGTTAAAAACTAGAAAAAAAAACTCGTGAGATGAATCTGGATTCCTCCTGAGATACACCTATGGTAAAGTCAGAATTTAGCACCAACAGCATGCATTCACGGCCCTTGGTCAATAGTACAGGCTAAATTTTGTTGCTGGACATGTGCATCCCTTTATGGCTGCAATGTAGCCATCTCTTATTGGCTTTTTCCAACATGGTTCAATCACAGATTGAAAGGTCAAGGGTTCTAATATCACCTTGACAAGCTGCCACTGGTGGGTTTGTGAGCAAGGCTCTTAAACTGACAATTACTTGTCCGGTAAGATTATTATTTATTACTTATTATTATAAGAGTATTATTTTAAACGAAAAACCCTTTGCTTAGCCTGTTCTGGTTGAATTCTCTTTTTAGGCTATTGCTTATTTTTACTAACATGGTGGTTTGGTCGACTAAAAAGAATGCATAGCACTTTTGTAAGTCACTATAAGGGAATCTTCTAAATGCTGTAAATGTAAATGGTGGTCACTCTGGGTATCTTCTCAGTGGCTGATTATGAACTGTTGAAGTAATGGTAAATGTACATGTAACATACTTTTTAATGGTCAGGGCCATCACAGAGCAGTATTAATTTGAGCATTCTTAGCACTGTAGTAACATGGTGGTGGCTTGTTAGTGTATGTTGGGCTGGTATGAGTGGATCAGATACAGCAGTTCTGCTGGAGTATTTAAACTCTATTAACATTCATTATTCACTTTATTAAAATAATGTCTGTGTCCGATCAACAGTATAAACACATAACATAGCTTATCTATATAAAGCAAGACATACATTAAAATAGAATAACCTGTATTTTTTTGTTCTTACTTTGAAGGCCCGCAAGCATCATTCATGTCCCCAGCACTTTCAGACCTTGACACGATGTGTGAGACCTTAGGAAAGAGGATTCTACCTGTTCTAGACTTGATCAAATGCACCAAACTAGCTGTAGGTATACTGTTACTTTTTAGATATTTTCCTTCATTGTTGGAAGGGTTAAAATATGGTGCCTAAAAGATTTGTGTCCACTTCACATTTCCATTTCTACACACTGCATATTGATACTACTCCCCAGGCAAACATTATTACCAATTATAGATTATGTTCATTTTCAGCTTTTTTTTACCACAATATAAATTACACACATAAATATGTTCCTGAACTAACTGAACATTTTGGCTTGATAAAACATTTCATTAAATTACTTCAATTACTGGCATTTTTAAGCACATATAGCAGGAACAAAATTGAATCACCTTGTAAACTGCATTTATAAAACAAATACCAGCATTTAAAAACCAAAATCTAGCAACAGTGTTTTTAAACCTTAATAACCTTAATCTTAGCCAAATGGTGTCCTATACATAAGTGTATACTTAACACTTAATATACGTAAGTGTTCTAGAGATTACTGCATTGTATAGCTTTATGGTTCAGCCAAATACAAAAAGTATGAATGGAAGTAAGTACATTTTGTTTTTACAAACATTATTAATTATTAATTTATTATTGAATTATGCAGAAAATTGTACAATAAATGGAATTATTCTGTGTGCTTTACCCACCTATGACCAGAGCATATGCAGATGACAGCTGCTTCCAAATGCAGGCATTCATAAGTTTGCGTTTTATTTGGCAGATATTTTTTCTCTGGAACCTTGTAATTGAATTACAGTTGTGACAGTAGCTGTATGAGCACCACCGAGACATGATTCTTATTGCATTAGTCACTCGTTCTCAGGAAGAGCCAGGCAATGGAAATTCCATTAACCCACTATTAAAAAGAGAATCAATTTGATCCAAATTGCAAGCAACACATTCATTGCATGAATGATGCGGCTCACCAGAGTCAACCTGGAAGCCCAGCTTTCGATTACTTATTCCAGCATGCTCTTGGTTAAAGTAGCGCATATTGAATTACATAAAATTACAAATGAGCAGAGAGTGTAGATATTGAACTAGTCAATGGCAATGAATAAATGATCAGAGAGAGCAAAAAAGCCTTAATTCCAATGCAAGCTAGTGGGATTTACAAACATATTCCTGTATAGTCCAGGCATAGTAACATAAGTGATCTATCCTTTTATTGATGCATTCTTAGAAAATGGTAATGTTGCAATTAACAAACATTATCTGTGCTGCCATTCACACAGAAACACTGATGTTGCAAAATGAATGTATACAGATAATTACAATGAGGTTCCGATCATCCTCCTAGTTGCCTCAAAGTCCTGGCGCCAATGGTGCATCGAAAAAAATCCTATGAAATATTCAGGAGGGGAAAAACAACATCACTTAGAAAGAAGAAGAGCAGGACTTTTTCTCTGTGTGTTATTGAGAATAAAGAGCTGAATGGCAAACAGTGAAAAACAGAGCCCGTCCAAACTCTGAGGCAGTGGCAGAGAATATGATGCATGCTGGAGGATATGGATCTGTATTAAAAATGACCATAAAGATAACAAAAGACAAAGGGACATAATAGCAGGCCAAGTTCTCTCAAAACAAAAGGGATGCAAGGATCACAGCAACTTGTAGATATGCGACAGCTAATTTGTGGGAAAGAAGAAAAGTGGAAAGTCAAACTTAGTCGCCCTTTGATAGAAAACAAAGAAATTTCTCAGCGTGATTTCTTCTTTAATGGAATAGACCATTTTTTGTCAACACATGAGAAATCATGCTTGCCACCAGACATTTGAGATCATCAGAGCAGGTCTGATGTAACGACTCCATGTGCAGCAAGCTGTCGACCCCTCGCAGAGCACAGAGGTGATAATACTCCATTAAAGTGCATACCAGATTATCATGCGTAATGTTGTAATGTTTTGAAAGGTCAGCATTGCCTGCACTTAATATTCACCTCTCTGGAATCAAAGTGCACATGAATGCATGCTGTGGCATATCATGTATGAGAGAGAAACTGAATTATGCCCATTCTGAAATGTATATATGTTTATGTTTATTATCAATTTATATAATATCATATATTAAATATTTTCATGAGGTGCTTTTATCGGGTTACACGATGCCTACATAATTCTTAATGAGAACTGACATTAACCTACTCAAACTGGAAATATAATGTATATGTTTATGTGGAACACCCAACTTGTACTTACAACTACCACTCATACCAGTAGTATTTTCATTTGTACTTCTATCATATTTGTGTTCTTTGCAGATCTAGTGACCGTAGATCATTTCTCAGCCTCCACATCACTTTTTAAATTTAAAGAGACCCCACCAACAACCAGATGTTATTTTGGTGGTGAACCTTTCTCAGCACATCAGTGTAACTGTCATGGTTGCGGCTTAGTATTGTATTGTCAGCCTCTCCAACTACACAAGGAGGAAGGTGTGACATTCTTAGTGGGACCTAGAATGTGACAAGGGTCCAGTAACATTCTGTAATGTAATTCTGGTTATGTTGGTCTTATTTGTTTCCCTCTCACATCTCATGTTGGAGGAGGTCCTTGACCCACCATGTCAATACGTGAGTCTGTTCAACAATAGTTGTTCTAGTTGAACATAAATCACCTCTTTCCAACCTCTTATTCTCTTCCCAAAATGGCCTAGCTCTCCTCACTGCACTGCACTGCATTGTATACATAGCATTGCTCAGTTTGTGCTTGGGTGTTATACAGGGAATGAACCAGTGTTTTGCTCAGTTTTCAACAGAGCTTGTTGCTAGGTCTTGGATGTTATGTTTGAGAAATTTTTCTTAGACAGACCTGCCACCTATGGGACAATCATATTGTTGTTCTGTCTGTCATTCTGTTCCTCGCTGGTTAACGTCTGAGGTTCTTGTCTTTGATCTGATGTCTCTTTGTTACCTTCACAAAGGCCTATTTGGGGGAGCCAGGTGTTTAAGTGGCAGCTGAAGGACCTTTTGGGCAATATTAATCAAGCAATAGCTGTAGAAGAATGATAACATGAGTACTGGACTACTGGAGAAGCTCACCTAGAACTGTGGACCAAGCTATATGGGTGCCTGACTTTTCTGGTAACCACAACCATGCAACTCAGTTTGGTACTAGAGCAAAAAGGACTGCAAGTTCTTCTGGACTTACATGCCCAGCATTACTGTTTCTTAAGCACAGTATTCACATACTGGTCACAGTATGTTGGCACAAATTGTATGTGTATAATTAGAAACTGTTGGTAATTTTATTTCATGCACAATTTGAGTTGTTTGTTTATCAGTATGAGATTCTAATCACAGAATAATGTTGCTGGCTATTGCCTAAATAAATGCATGACTGAGCAGGTGTGAAAGGCTGTTCGACCGGTCTGGCACCCACATAACATCTGGTCAGTGGTCCTTTGGCACATTGCACATAGTATCAGATGGGTAATTGTATTCCAATTGCATTTATGTGATAGGTGTACTTGAAAAATTGGCCCTAAACTGTCCATTTTACCGAATTACTGTAGTTCAAACTGCAGCCCCACAGAAAAACATCTATTTAAATACAGTAAAGTATTGAGACCTTAGATATAAGCTGGGATACAAGGATTAAGTAAGTATTCATTTTTTATTTTAATGGTACTTAGTTTTGTGTTAATTTTTTTGTCTCATTTTTTTAAAGTTCAGTATTGTGCCATGTGTGATATACAAAATATATCCAATTGATTTGGACAATATAACATACTGTATTTGTATAACGTTTGGTAGTTTATAAAGTAGGCACCACGCACATACTTTTAAATCTTAACCAGTGGCTTCTGGTACTTTTTAAAACAGATTTACCTAATACAAAGCTTTTAATAACATTTCTATTTAATAACTTTCCATAATAACGTAATTTTTTTTAAAGAGATAATATTGTTAATCAATTGTAGTATTTACGTTTTACATTCTTACATTTTATGTCATTTAGCAGGCGCCCTCCAGAGTTACCTACAATTAATACAATCCAAGCAGTGAGTTAAGGGCCTTGCTCAGGGACCCAACTGTGGCAGAGGTGGGATTTGAACTCACCTTAACCTTACCTTCAAATTCAAATTCAAATTTATTTATATAGTGCTTTTTACAATGGTAAATTGTCTGAAAGCAGCTTTACAATATTATATTATCTTAAAAGACCAATCCCAAAATTAAGCAAGCCTGTGGCAACAGTGGAAAGGAAAACTCTCTGAATGTAGAAGGAAGAAACCTTGGTCCTCCCAAGACTCAAAAACAAGCACGACGTATAATAGGAATGGGGAAATAATATAGAACAACTGAAAAGGGATAAAGAGCGGAGGCTAAGGTTCCTAATACAAAAAAAAAACAATAGGATAAAGGGGCCGCGCCAAGGTTGCTTCCCGAGTGTAAGCAACGTGCGAACATGATGAGAACGCGCGAGAGGTGCGCCAAAGCACCAGTCGGGCGGATGTGCAGAAAGCACGGTTTTGGGACGTCTCTTAAATAGCGAGGCACGAAAGTAGTCCAAACACCAGGGCTCAAATGTGCATGCAATTAAACTAAAGCCACACCGGGACACGTCTTATAGAGTGCATGTTTACCCGGTGGCTACTCTAGCTGGGGAATATCTCGAGTCAGCAGCCGACTAGAGTCAGACTCAAGAGAGCGCAAAAGCGCCGGAGTACCGGGACACGTATGCTTCTAACGCACTACCGGGTGGCTGCTCTAAAGAGTGCAGAGGACGCCGAAGCGCAGAGGGAGAGCATGAGCTCAAACGCGCACGTAGAGCTTGGGGCGAAGAAATCACAGAAGTGGGCGAAGCGCAAAAAGGCGAGCATTTAAGCTCAAGGCTCTCTTGTAACGCAAGTGTGAATAACACACAAAAGGTGCCGAAGCGCCACAACACGAAAATAAACTTCGGGTGTTTGAGGAGCGCGAATGCGAATAGATCGCGAAAGGCGCCGAAGCGGCAGAGGGCGAGCGTGAGCTCAGAAGCAAAGAAAGAAACCAGACCGGGGCGGGACTAGGTAGGTGCCAACAACATAGGGGGCAAGCTCAGAAAGTGGGAGGAGCGCACGAGTACGGAACAGAAAAACCCTCAAAGAGCCCCTAACAAACCAAATACCTCGGGGTTACCCACCCATACACGTCCATTGGCCCTAAAAAGCCCCCAGAACTTTACCACTATCTCTAGGGAACGCGGAAGGGCGCAAGGGCGCCGGTGGTCAGATGGGTGAACAGAACGGAGATGGAATCCTGATGGAATAACGATGAGCTGGCCCCAAACAGCGCTAAAACCACACCTTTATAGGACGTGAAGCAGCTGTTCGGGATCAGGCCATAATTATGATAATGGATATATAGGCCGTTGTCAGCCATTTAGCGATTTTACAATGGCTTTGAGCATGGCTCAACCCAGTATTTAAAGTGGTGTAGTCTTAAAGCAATCGACATAAAGCAGTCTTATCCGCTGGACCCTGGACATGGCCACAGGAGAGCCGGTGCCTAACTAGTGGCAAAGGAGGCAAGGCAGGAACAACTCTAAACAGGGCACCAACTTATCATAGAGCACTTACATTCACACACTAGAGTAACTGTAGAGACAACATTTAACCTAGCAAGCATGTCTTCTGAATGTGGGAGAAAACCAACGTACCTGGAGTAAACCCACACAGGCACGGGACGGACATGCAGAGTCCACATAGAAATAACTTAATTGCCTCTCATGCAATGTAATGTTTTGGCTTGTATTACTTGTGATTTATATTATATATAATTTATATTATATATTATATATTATATAATATTATATTATAATGCTTGATTTGCTTTACTAGCTGCTCCATCTGTTGCAAAAATGCCACTTGTTTAAACTCATCTGACAATACAGTGCATGTGTAGATCAGAGAGCAGAAGTATAAGCACTTGTAGAATGGCTGGTTTCTAACACATGCCATTACCTGTGTTTGTTCCATTCATTTCCCTATTTGAATTATATTTATACAACATCATGAGCACTAAGGTAGAGAAAATGCTTTCCCTGTGTTCATACTGCCTCGTTTGTGTGTGTGAGTGGTTAGGTCGGGTTCTCTGCAGGGTCAGGGCTGATTGAGAGACTTCAGTATGCTGACTGTCTGCATCAGCTGAAGAGAGTCAGGGAGTACTGGCAGGTACTGGAGCACACGTTAGCTGAGTTGGCCGTAGCACCCTATCTCCAGGAAATCAGCCCTCCCGACTCCATCCTGGTGAGTCATGCATTCAAAAATCTCACCTCTTGATTACGACTGCAAATAGTGTCAGTGCACTTTTAACCCTTATTCATTTTAAAAGCTATCATTATACATGTATGAGCAAAAGAGACGTGATTTTAAAGCAACAGTCACTAATTCTTAGCACAAATTAGAGAAAGAAGATTTAATTATAGAATTAATAAATACAGAGTCAGTTTCAAGAGGACAGAGTGCCAAGGTTCACTCCTAAAGTGTTTAGCCAATCAGAATAGATTCCATTTATCTATACAGTATGTCCAAAAGTATGTAGTCACCCCATCTATTTTCATTTACACTCACTTCTAATATGTTCAAGATGAGATGCATACATGGATGAAATTTCCACAGACAAAACAGTAGCATTGGATGCTTTATACTATACCACTCAGGGACACAAAATTATACTTTTGTAAGCCCTGAAACTCATAAATGAGGCCAGCCCAACAGTAAATCAAATTTCTATCTTTTAATTTCTACAGCAAGGTCCATAAAGAAATGGTTTGCCAACTTTGATGGCGAACTTGGCTGGCTTCCAGGGCATAGATTTCATTTCCGTTTTGGGGGGACTATAAACAAAAGTGCTGCCATATTAAATGTACACTCATTGACAAAACAAATAAAGCATTCCTATTAAAATGTCAGTTTGCTGCCTTCAATTGCAGTTGTGTTATGAACGAGAAACCTGGGGCAGCTATGGACTGGGACCAAAATTGTCTTTTGTGATGGATCCAGGTTCTGTTTGGGATCTGACAATGGTTGGTTTTAAGTATGAAGGCCTTGTAGTAAGAGTCTCAATCCTGCCTTGGCTGTGGAGTAACAAAATTTCCCAACTTCTGGTTTGATGGCCTAGGAAGCGATTGCATATGACAATCGGTCACTCCTATTAGTGATATGAGCAGAAATTTTTAAAGAAGGATAATGTTCGCTAAAGCACAGCATTGTGACAGTTTCTCAGAAATTTATCCTCAATCAAGCTAAAATGCCAGATTTTACAACCTGTGACTGTAGGAAACCAACAGGTCTAGGCAAATGTGTCATAGAAAGATGTCTAGCAGTCAACAGTCTATCACCAGGAGGTACACTACCCAAAAGCAGCCTCTGAGAACATTTTGATAGAGCAGCAGAGGAAGCAGTTTTATCCTTCTTGTGAAAAGACCCAGTGTCTAATCAGACCACCCCTGTAATCATTTCCATATCTTCCTGAGACGTAACAGCATGTTTAGTTTTGCATTTAATGGGCACACCTACACTTAGAACGTTTGAGATGACAGTTGACCTAATGCATGCATTTGGAATTTGTCCCAAGCACTCAGAAAAGCGGTGAAAATACAAACTCCACATATGCCGTGGCCAGGCCAGGCCTGGAACCTCTCTGAACCACTGGAGTCTCTGAAGCTGTAAGGTGCTAAACACTGCACTGCCATTACACCAAATTATTCTAGTCAAAGTCTTGGGTGTCCTGAGCCTCTCAGAATTCACAGGCCAGAGAAAGGCATGTGAAAGGTTGTGGCACCAGAAGATGATATCCAAATCCAAGCCCCCTGCCTTATACATGGTGTGATGCTTGACCTCACTGGAAGTCACTGCTGGGACTGATACCCAGGTCTCCACAGTAAAAATTTTATTCATACCCTAAAATTTGAGAGGTCCAACCAGTGTACATTTCAAGTACCACAGAATATTACTAAGTGGCCTCAGGATGTATATTGTATTTTTATTTAAGTTCATATTCAACACATACATACACAGTTCACTTCAGGCAACACACTTCTCTATAAGGACGCGTCCTGTCTGGTCATGGAAGGTGCTTCACTTCATTCTGGTGTTCATCAAACCATTTCATTTTAGGAGTATATATTTGGGCATCATCATTAAATATTAAAAGCTTTTTATTAACCACCTTTAACTAAGATCTAGAGTAGACTTTTAAAAGCTATAGAGTAGGATGAGTCCTCCAGGCACTCACTGTTGGCATACACAAAGGTTTAATGAGATCCTGAATTATGCATACCAATAAGCAGGGCTCTGTCTTGAATATATACATGAGACAGCAGGAAGAGGAGAGAAAGGAACTTAAAGGCAAAAGGCTTTTTTTATCCATACATGTACAGCATCCAGGGACAAAGAGAGACAGAGCGAGAGAGATTAGGATTAATGTTGACTGTTGCACTGTTGAGGCATTACAGTTGCATCTTTACTATAAGTGACACATCATGGTGAGATTAGCCCAGATTAATGCTTTATGGTGTATTTGGTATTCCAACCAAATCTGTCATGAATGAAGAGCCATGATGGATTCCAAAAAGCAGCATTTTCATATTAACTTATTTGAACAGAGCACCGAATTCTATTGGGAAAATACTTTTTTCATTTATTAATTTCCTTTTCAGCTTAATCCTAGTCAGAGTTGCAGGAAAGCTGGAGTCTGGCTGGCAGCATACAGAACAAGGCAGGAATAACCCTATTTAGGGTGCAAATCTATTTTAGGGCACATATACTCATAAACATAGTCACACACAAGTCTTTTGGATACACTAATTTACCGCACATGTATTTGGAAACCGGAGAATCCAGAGGACATTCAAACAGTGAGACATTCAGACAGTGAGATCATACAGACTAATACTAATGCTAACCACTATGTTTGTGTGTGTGTGTGTGTGTGTGTGTGTGTGTGTGGGTGTGTGTGTGCGTGTGTGTGTGTGTGTGTCTATACATATATGTTCCGTAGCAACACTGCTATGTCTGAAGCACTTGGTCCACAGCAACAACATCACACTGTCCAATGTATATAATATGTATATAATATCTCATATAATATGGCATTCATATACTGAGACAAATATCTAGTTCAGATTTGAATACATTTATGTATTATACAATAAACTTTGGTGATATATAATAATAATCTCTGATTCGTTTTGTTTTTTTTTAATCTGTCATTGTTTAGCGTGGTTATGTATACAGTACATATCATGTAACAGAAGACTACCAAAATCACCCTGCTGACCAACCCCCCCGCCCCCCCAGCCCCTATTGGTGAGCCTTCATGAAAGCCTATCTAAAGCCAGCGTTCACAGCTGCCACTTCCTGTTCAATCTGCAGTGTCTCACACTGCAATCTCAGACAAATAGAGCTCAGCAGGCCCTGTGTATATATACAGTTTGATGGACGAGGCTTGGTTGTCAATTTGTCCACATTGTCTGGTTGCACAATCCTTGCAAGAAAAAAGGCGTCTGTCTTACGTAGTGCCCGGGCAGCTGTTGAAGGTATTGACATGGAACTGCTCACTGTATGAGGAATGAGTTATAAAAAGCAGCCGCCAACAAATGATTTTGTAATTAGCCTTAAAGGCACCATGTTTAGAAAAGTTATGGCAGGCGTACGAATTGAGCTCTGATAGTCTTTATCTCTGGCCCGCAGCTGCAGTCGCTAATGGTAGACACCATGGACACCCTTGAAGGCAAGCGAAGCGGACGAGAACGTGTGTGGAATGCAATGCAAAAGGTAAACAGTGGCAGAGAGGCTGTGTGCAAATGCCATGCCACCTCTTACAGACATGCTCTCTGCAAAATCACAAATCAGAAAAAAGTTGGGGCAGTATATAAAATGCATATTAAAAACAACATGTAAGTGTTTCTTACATTACTTTCACCTTTATTTAAATGTAAAGAGTATTACGTATAACGTGTTGTAAACCCAACTTTTTGTGTGGGGTAGGCCTGAAATGCAGAAATAAATATGTATTAACAAACGTAATTCAGTTGTGCGGACAAATTATGAACATTTCTGATTAACTCTGTCTGCAAATAATTAAAAGTCATACTATCAAAACTACAAAAGAAAAACTATCAATCCCATCAATATCTCTCTCTCTCTCTCTCTCTCTCTCTCTCTATATATATATATATATATTTTTTTTTTTTGTTGGTGTTGTGGTGTT
>JAUZSV010133735.1:0-13589 GCA_034780495.1 Parotocinclus cesarpintoi | reverse complement strand
GGGCCCTTGAGAAAGACAAGACACTTCACCTTCAACTGCTCAGCTTAGCTGTATTCGCTCTGGATCAGCAAATCATCGTACATGTGAAAGTAAACTCATCCATTTCTATGGAACAATAGTCAAGTATATCCTTTAAACACGTGCAAATACTACATAAAAATAGATTTTTTTAATCAATACAAAACTGACGTTTGTTTCTAACCATGAAAGCTGAACAGAATAAAGAACGTCCAAGTAGAACTACGTACAAGAGAGCCAGCCCTTCCTTGTAGAAACAAACTTGGTGAACTTCATTAACAAACTCTGTGTATTTCATTTGATGAAATGCGACTAGAAGGCCGCTCTCCTCCATGAACACACTTGTCACTTAACGCATGGTCGTAATCTATAGAGCTATACAACGTATGACCTTCTATTCCTAGAGGCCACACAAAGAGATGCACCATGCAAACGCCTCACCTTAACAGTGTCATCAAAAGCCTTCAGTTTCACTTCCAGACCACAGACTTTCTTGTCGGCTTCCTTCTCGAGCTCCTCCACCGTCTGGAGCAGGATTTGATTCTGGTCAGTCAGATCATTTATATAGGAGTGCAGGATGAGGACCTTTCTCTACAAGAAACCAGACGAGAGCAACAGAATTCGGCATTCATTCACAAATCTGTTTTTTTCCAAATAATGGGTAAAACTAAGTTCAAGGCTTAAATCAGGGGTTTTCAAATCATATCTGTGTAGATGTAGATCATCCAAACACAATCAAAATGGTAATCTAAATACTGCTCTAATGGAAGTTAAGTATTTTTTTTTTTAACTCCCAATGTTACGGCTGTACATAACAGGTTCCCCGGACAGTTAAAATTCTATTCTTTTGAAGTATTCAAGCATAGTCATTTTCAGATAAAATACTATCTAAAAACAAAGCTGAATTAATCAGTAGCAAAGACATTTGAAAGATCGATTGATTTTGAATAGAAATGGGTTACAGTTGCAGGACTGTGGTAGCCTAGCAGTTAAGGTACTGGACTCTGGACCTGATGGTCCAGGGTTCAAATCTATCCACCTATGCCAAAGCTGCCACAGTTGGGTCCTTAAGCAAGGCCCTTAACCCACAATTGCTCGAATTGTAAGACTGTACCAGTTGTAAGTCACTCTGGATAAGGGCGTCTGCTAAATTCCATAAATGTAAATGTTAAAAATATTTGTTTTAAGTAACTGCTACAAATGGCTGATCCTCATTACTACTTACAATATCACAAATATCACTAACATAGCAATTTCAGTTACGTAAACAAAATGAAACAGACTCAATGGTTTGACCTTTTGATTTTACCATTGGAATCCAATAATGGATTTAATTCTGGTAAAGTTAGGACTAATATAGTACTCCTGTTGGCCCTGTGATGTACCAGTGTCCTGAAAAATTGTAATGAAATATCCCCCAATGTTTGTGAGCAGTGTATTTAAATCTATAACCACTGCAACCAAACGATGGTATTGTCTATACAAATGTAATTGTTGTGCATTAAAAAGAAAAGGCTGAATCTGTGTATGTAACGTTTACACCAAACTACTGTCACAAACCGGTGAAAACGACAGAAGAGAATTAAACAGTAAAGGTGTCTGGTTGATGTCACCTACCCGCAGAACATCCTCCTGGGGACCTTTCGTTTCACACTCAAGGCGTCTCAGCTTCTCCTCATACACACACTGGAACTCATTCAGCAAATGTTTCATTAATTTAGTAATGGGGCAACGCATGCTGAGTTTGGCCCGATTCGACTCAGGAACTACAAGGTTGTTTTTGTCCATTTTGGGGCGTATTTACATCCAGATATTAAACTAATGCTGAATTTAACATTGGGTATCATCCATCATCACAAACAGACACGATGCAACATCTATACAAATCTGTGTTTTATCTCAATCATAACTGGAAGGGAATAAGGACAGTTACGGTACTGCACTATTCAAACCCCCAGCACTACCAATCTGCCACTGCTGGGCCCTTGCATAAGGTCCTTACTCCTTAGCTGGCCGGACCGTACATCTTAAGACTGTATCAGCTGGCCGTCACTCTGAATAAACAGTCATAATGTAAGAAAGCTGAATGGCAAGCAGTCATGTGATTCCAGGTTGTGATGATTTTATATGAACATTTGGTTCTGGGTCATGTTACTGGTTTATGTCACTCAAACACCTGGAAATGAAGACGTCTGCATGTGAGCTCTATAAAGCAAGAAAATTAGGTTGGTTTAATAAATACACAGATACCAAATTTGCTCCATTTAAAGGGTATAGTATTGATTTTAATAAAATTGCACTGACTTGATAAGATCATTCTCGCTGGATGTGACTGAAGGAACTGTTTATTGTGGATGCTGGCTGTGATAATCCAAAACCTGCTGGAAAACGCATGGAAACCATAACATGCTTATACTAACATTAGGATTTCATAATACAAATATTAGCAATTTCACGACCATCCGATCGTCTTAACATCTGAGATCATATAAAGCATAAATGATTAAAGGAAATAAAAATCTGTCTTTTAACTCTAAATGTTGCGACCATAAGCAGATCACCTTAACGGCCAATCAACACTGTGGATCACTGTGGATTTTACTGCTTAAAAAGCAGTAGTTTGTCATTCACTCGACTTCCCAGCCATCTGCTCACCGGTTTGTTAGCTCACATGGATTAAAGACGCGACTGAAGTGTTGAGAAACTTTTTGTGCAAGTTCCTCATGTTTGTGAGGATGCCTTTCAGCTGCTTATTAGTAACAAGCTGTAAAAGGTTAACATGAGGGACCTGTCCTATTAGAAGTAATACTCCTTTGTTTGTCCCTCCACTACCTGTATATTAACTGGTTCATGTTCACTGTTAATGCTCTGTTTCACCTGGATGATCTTCCGTTTTGCTCCTAATACTGTTTATCAATGCATTTTTGGATTCCAACAATCCAAAGGATCATCATATCATATCATAAGTGTTACAGCGTTCCCCTAAAGAGGGTCGTAACAGAATAATACTGTATTTTCCAAAAACATTGCACATTTCCAGACATTTAAAAAAGCGTAAGCCTGCGATACTGGCACCCTGTCGCGCCTTGCTCCTTGTGCTGCTGGTTAGGGCCGTGCCCCCAGTGATACACAGTTCAATTAAGTAAGTAAGAAAGGTAATTTAGAGTCTATTAGGGTTTTTATTGTGCTTTTTTGCACTAAATCCAGAGTTAAAGTTCGAGTCCAAGTTAAACATCTTAAACATGTTATTATTTTTGCCGTTATTTCCCTTTTGTATCGATTACTGGCAGAATGAACTGCAATATATAGGAATTATATTCGGGAATTACCTAAAACTAACTAATATTTGGCTTACAAAATTATAAAACCATATAAAAAATTCTCCAATAACATTTTTTTTTAAATACTCGTGCTCTAGTAAGTGCAAATATTTAATGTAAATTGTAGTTACTCACTTGTTCATTTGGTTTATATGCTTGCCTTGAAGTCTTCTGTACCTTTAACTCTAAAGGGAAGCAATTTGAAATTCTTTGTGTCAATAGTAATTTAATAAACACACTTTGTTTTAATAAGCGTGCACAACTTGTGTTTGTTTTCGCCGCGTTGCGCGGTTAGTAGTGGAGACGCTGAGTAACTGTACGTCCCAAACCACACAGTAGGGCTTTAAATAAGCTGACAAATGATCTTATCAACAGTACTGTCGTTACGCACTGTTTAGTACGGTGTTTGCGGTTTGGAACACAGCCGCAGGCTCGATGCGCAGCGGAAACGCGGTTATCACTGAAAGCCCGCCTTGAGTTCAATGCAATTGGTCAGTATTCCTGTCTCTCAAAAATGCCCTGACGTTAATTGGATGTTGGGCTGGAGCGTGCGCTATGAGAGACAGTCTCCTCTTTGGTGTCGCTGTAGCATGAATTCGTGTTTGCCTCGTTGAATCGGGTACGAACCTGATTGGATGAATGACACCAACAGACCGATTATTATTGGTAGGATTCTTTAGAGGCGGGGCTTCTAGCGATGCAACCCGGAAAAGAAGGAACATCATGTCTGCGCTGTGTGAACTTTAGACTGATCAAAACATGGGTAAATATGTGTTTGTTTCCAGCGATTGGGCGAATTAATTAATATGTCAGTCGTGTGTGTTTAGGCTATCGGTTGTGATACATGAAACGCCTGGATTTTTAACAACGGCTCTTTATTTTAGTAGTTTTAAAATGGTTGTTACTGTTTAACTATTTGTAATAGTAGTTAATGATGTTATAATTTGTATTCGCTGACCGATCACACATTTGATCAGCACTTTGTACACTGTTCACTAAACTAAGATCATATTTCATTACAAAATGAAATCTCCCCTCATTTTTGTGAGCAGTGTATTTGGGTGGTGGATCATTTTTTTTACTTGATCGTGAAATTACATTATAGTTTAAGCAGTCCTGTTAATGCAATCACACAGAACAAACAAACAAAAGTGCAATACCAAAGACTCCACTGTAGTGCCACTGATGTGGTGATGGTAGTTTTTTTGTTAGTGTGTGTTTTGCTTTTGTAGATGTAAAGGCAGACTGTTACAGCACAAGTTGTTTTAAGGGTCCTCTAATCCTTCCTCAGTGCTCAGAGGATACTGGTGGCTGGATATTTTTGGTTGGTGCACCATATTTAGTCCACTAGTAACACGGCAGCGTTTATGTACTCCAACAGATTTGCTGCGTCTGATCCAATCATACCAGCACAACACACAGTAACACAGCACCTTCACAGGTCAGTGTCACTGCAGTGCTGAATGAACTAGTACCCAAACAGTACCTGATCTGTGCTGGTCCTGTGTGGGTCCTGATCATTAGAGAACTGGGTAAAAAAAATGATTCAAAAATCATGTGCAGAAACTACAGTCTGTTGTTGTAGAACTACAAAGTGCATCCATATGGTAAGTAAAATTGGTCAGTTTATGTGTTGTCAGTTGCAAGAGAAGGTTGGTGAAACCTTTGGTTCTCACTTAATGTAGTCCGTTCTTTGTATAAGTTGTGTTACTAAAGATTCTAGGGAAACTCGGTGGGCAGCACACCACTGCTTCACAGCAAGAAGGTTTTGGGCTCAATCCCAGAGTGTAGCGCCCTGGGTCCTTTCTGTGTGGAGTTTGCATGTCCTCCCTGTGTTTACTCCAGTTTGATCCCACAATCCAAAGACATGCATGTCAAGTTGATTGATTACTCTAAATTGGCATGGAAGATAAATAGAAACAGCAATGTTTGTCTTTTTAAGGACGAGTGAAACAATTATTGGCTGATAACTAGTCCAAAAGTCAATAGAACTCTCTGAATTAAATGTTACAACTTTCCCCTAGAGAGGGTCATAACAGAATATCACTGGATCAGAAGAACCAGGCTTCAATTCCAGCTCTGCCAAGCTGCCACTCTTGGGGCCTTGAGCAACTGGCTTGGATGTGTCGCTATTGGAGCGCGTCTACTAAAAGCTGTTAACTTAATTCAACTCATTTCTGAGTGAAGCGCTTTTTACAATAGAATATTGTCTGAATACCGATGGTGTGCATTGCATACATGCATATCCCTTCTGCACCTTCTTAATTATATCTAGAAGGGTTACAGCTATGTCCCAGCCCTGAAAGTCAAACTCATAAATCTGATTGGCAGATTGGATTTTCTGTCAGTTTGTTAATAGATATTGCTGAACCCTTCAAAATATCACCAGAAGGGGCACCCAAAGTCGTAGACAGACGTCATTTTAATAAACCATTTTCATTCGTTTGTATAACTCTGATGCGTGTTCTATAGCAACCAAGAAAATGCAGAGTAGCCTTTTAAATTTGCTGATATCTACTTATATTCTACACTGCTCACAAAATGAGTGGATATTTCAATGTGAATATGAAGCAATTCATATTTTCAAATAATCAAAATGTTTTTTGATGAATGAGATTCAAACTCAACTATAGTGATTAAGTAGTAAGTGATATATTCATGGGGGTGAGCAGAAACATGTTAAACTGGACGAGGGTGCCCCGCATTGACTGTTCAGTAGGGTGTATGGTCATCCAAGAGTTCCAAAACACCCTGACTGTGATGGGGCATGGCCAGGATCAGATTGTCCAGCAGTTCTTGTGGGTTCCTCTTCATATTTATTTTAAAGTACCCCCTCATTTTTGTGAGCAATGTATTTCAAATAAACCCCTTACTTTGAGGAATTCAAATGCCCTGAATGCACATCATTGCTGAACAGGCCTACAGTCACAAGAAAATCCTCCCCAGATGTGATGTGGAAACTTTAAGAGGAGCCTAGTCCCCCAAACTTGTGCTAAATAACAGAAAGCTACGACAGCAGCACCACTGTTGTCACTACACAACTGAGGATTCCTGTGTTCTGCGATAGACGCTGCTTCTAGGCTGAGTTTTCCCCTAAATAGTCTGCTCTATTTCCAGCTGTTCTCTAATCAGAACTTTTTTGGAGCTTTTAAGTCTGCAAGTCGCTGTGCAGTAGTATGGATGTCAGAACTGGATCAGTATCAGTCGATCAGATCACATGGGGATCCGTGCATCCGTATTTTCCACCCTATAAAACGTACAAATGTTTTTCCTTCACCAATCACACATCACACCATTAAATTCTCTCCTCACTGTTTTCCCTTTTATTAACCGTCCATTTTAGTCGTTCTCGCTGCCTCAGCTTCTAAATGTTTCATGAGAGTTTAAGTTGTTTTCCTGCAAACTTTTGTACTTATTACTCACATGGACTCTCTCATCCACCTTCATACTCCTAAATCAATTAATTCTCTTCAATCATTAATGCTCTGCCCAAACTAGACTAAGCTCATATCTTCTTGTCGGACTTACTTCAAACAGATTAGGAAATAAGGCTGCTTTGATAAAACATTGCGCTGAAGCGTGACAGCAAAAGCCTTGCCACAGACCCTCAGATACATCGTAGCATTCATATTTTATGATACCACAATTAGTGATCACATGGTGTGTTATTTAGCAACCCTGTAATTCACTTTTCGGGATGACATCATCTCACGTTGAGGACCTTATCATTAGAGAAACGGGCTTTGATATTTAGGGAACCAAATAGTCATTTTGCATCCATACACTCCTAGTTTATACTGATTCTCCACAAATGCAACAAAGGTGCAGTCAGTCATGTTTCATGTCAGTACTCACAGGAAAATGCCAGGTCGGCACGGCAACAACAGATGTCAGGCCCACACTGACCTCTTACATAAAGGAGAGGGCAAGTGGAGTGGGACATACACAGCACTAACCAAATGCACAAAGCCAATGCTCCTGTAGGTTGTCATAGGGCTACCTTCCTTGGAAATCAATGGGGCCAGCCAGTTTCTGATAAGGAACGAAGATGCTCCACAGTGCGTCTCACCAAACCCCACTTACATTTGCTTTGTTTGTACCACTAGACATTTGGCCTCATGTGGCTTTGTGTCCTCATAATGGATTTGGTATTACATATGTTGTATTATGTATATTTACATTAACATTATTTAGCAGACGCCCATATCCAGAGTGACTTACAAAAGTGCTTTAAGACATCAGTAACCATTCTTAATAATCAGGCATCTAAACAAGAATACACTTCTGAAACTGTAACGGTTGTGGGTTTTTTTGGAGAAAGAAAGACAGGGGTGGGGGGTGTAGTAGAGGTAAGTGCGGAATAAATGGGTTTGAAGATAGCCAGAGACTCAGCTGTTTGAACATTGAGGGGAAGTTCATTCCCCCACTTAGGAGCCAAAACAGAGAAGAGTCTAGATGAATGCCTTCCTTGTCCCCTCAGAGACAGGGGGACCAGCCGAGCAGTGCTAGAGGACGGGAGTGAGTGAGGTGCGGTGGGTTTGGTAGTACATATATATGTATTATGTATATGGAGACACGTAACTTTTTTCTTTTTCTTAATTCTTTTACAAATGAGCAATCGATTCCAATAGAGCGCACAGTCACCAGGACACAAAGAAAACCCACATGGACATAGGGAGGACATGCAAACAGTCCGAGGTCAAGCTTGGACCGGTGATTTCTGGAACTCTAAGGCTAATGCGCCAACCACAAGTGACACCGTGCTGCCCCAAAAGGGTTCATCATCATCTTTAGGCTATTTTCAGTCGTCCGTATTTTATAGTATAGTCTTATTTTAATGTACATTAGTTGTTTGGGTGGTTCAGGTTCTCCATTCCACTAGCCACTACCATGGCGCCTTTTGGAGCGGTACGACTAGCTGTGTGAGGGAGTAAGGCTAGGCAGAGATCATCCTTATTTGCTGCAAGACCATTCAGGCCACACGTACACCTGCACCTTTTGGGGTTTTTTTCTCCAGGATAGTTGCAGCCGAAGAAGACAAGTGAGATTAAAAAATTACACTTTGTTTTGATTTATTTGAGTTAAAAACTCAAAAAATGGCCAGTGGTGGTGCGCGACATGCAAATGGTGCAACCATTTTACATAAAACAATTTGTCACTCGTATGAAAGTCCAAGTCGAGTAACGTTTGAGTAACTTCTCATTGCTTCGCTACAGGAATAATATTGCTTTAGCCTTAGAAACTAACTTCCTGTATGTTACCAGGTCCATTCTAGAAAAAACAAGCTAGAAACGTCTACCCACCTAGATTGAAGGTACACAAGCTGCACTTAAAGGCAAATTCGACGAGGTCTGTATATTCCAAGCAGCCCTGTAGCTGAGGGAAATCTACCGCATTGTGATGCTAAGGCCCAAGGTCACGCCGTTACCATTCTTATCAGTTTCAGAATTGCATGCCTCAGCCACGTGTCGCTGTCTTGGGAGGAGAGGCTTTATGGGCCGCACCGGTGCCAGTCGTTTGTCATTTAACGCCAGTTGTCAGGCCTTGACTTAGCTGGTATAGTCTAATATATGTGCTGCTCATCCATTTTGCTCTCGCGGTTTGCTCAGAATTCAGCATTTTTGCGAGCGCAGTTGATTGTGCATCATAAATGCTCAAATGTGCGTATTTTGTGTGAATGTGTGAATTGATGAATGCGCCGGATGAAAAATGGCTTTTAAATGAGGTTTACAGTTTACCTGCCGCTCTGCAAATATTTCTAAAATGAAGGTAAATAATTTGGGGAATTAGAAGCGCCTTGTACCTTCTCTAGCTATATTTCTCCTGTCACAGTTTTCCTCAGGCGTGTTTATCCCCTTGTTTTCCCTCACTGGTCAATACGTTTATGAATCACAGCTCTGTGTATGTAGGTCAGACCCTCCGATTACAATAGAGGTAAATGCATTCATTGATTCCAAATTTTGACGATTACATCAGAATACATAGATTTTTCAGCCCTCGAGCTCGAGCCCTGTAAATTCAACCGCTTAATTTTTATAGGCAGCAGACATTGACAAAAGTGTCTAGTTGTTATGTATTTGGCAACCGCTTTGAGTCGGAGCAGGCATGTCAATAGTAATCCCTGTATTGATAGCAGGCCTGTAGGAGATGTTACTTGGCCGCAGCTAACATCCATGTGCTCCTCTAAATAATAATTACATTAATATTGACAAGCTCTTGACAATAGTCACATTACTATTGATAGGTGGCTGTCAATAATATGTTCTCAAATCTAACATGTTCATTCATAACTTGTAAACTGCTCAATAAAAGCCTTTGAAAAGAACACAGCCATTTTCCCCTCAGAGAGAGACTGCCTCAGTTAGCCTCAGTAGCAGCGTTAGCTAAAGATAAACAACGACATGAATAAAATGACATGCCTAATACTGTCAGGTTTAGCCTGTGACTCTGAATACTAAACTAACCCAAAAATAAGTGACTCAACGAGGACAATTTTTAATTAGTTGTGTTTGTAACTTGTCTACAGTGTTAGCTTGTTTAGCTCGGATGTGTGCTAAGGAATGCTAATGACAACAGGAAACAATGGAGTTGTATCTTGCCTTAAAAAAAGCTACAGGCAGGTGTTCTTGGCACAGTTCTGAATTTTATTTACAGATGAATTGTAACATAAATAGTCTTAAAATTTAAATAAACAAATTGATAGATTTTGCCATAGAATGGTATTATGCTACAGGGTATGCACTAAGCATAAGAGTTTGTCTATTTTTATACATTTACGTCTTTGCTAATATTGTTCGATTTTATGACATTTATTCACTGGGAAAAAAGATGATGACTTTTTTTTTAAAGTTTATTTTTCACTTCGCTCATTACTGCAAGATTGAGTTCTTCAGCTGTTCATATACCAGTCCTTCTGGGGTGCTCTTGCATTTTTATTTCACTCTGTACACTCCTTTATCTCGCTCGCCTTACTGTCATGAATACATTACAGCCATGTGCAGGCACAGGCATTTATTGACACCAAATAAACCTATATATTCACTTAAGAGACTTTGAGATTTTGAGGCGCCTTTCGAGATTTTTATGAGCCAGTTTCTCTGAGATTGTCCTAATCCGGTCCAGGGATGCACAAAAGGCTGATGGGTGGCCACTGCTGGCACTGGCCATCATTTTCTAACCCCTGCATTTAAAAGAGATAAATTCAGTTCAATGTGCATGCAATCCCGTGAAAAATTGTACGTTTTTAGATCGGATAGAGAGTAAAGTAGTTCCACGTGGCGGATGTTTACGGCCTTGCCACGCGTATGCAGTGGGGTTAATCTCCTCTGATGTGATTTGTGCTCAGCCTGCAGCTCCAGAACGGACAGTCTCATTCAAAACGTCCTGTGCCTTTGCCCTGGTGCTCGGAGAATTCAAGCTTTTAACTCATGAAAAGTGATTTCAAGCAGTGTTAATCTCGTCAACGGCTATACCCATTGACTAAGGGTTTAAGCAGGGACACACTGGTAAGGAATTATTTAGATGGGCCAAAAAATAATCAGACCAGCATTAACGGTTCTCCAAGCTTAAAGTGATTCGGTGCCACCTGCACTCCATCACATGTCCTTATTTACATTTTTGTGGCACAAATATGTATGATTATATAGATTTCTGATCTCACACAACCTATTTGGATCATATTACATGTTCCCTGTGTGGACTGTAAAGGCTGTATGAAAACGTTAACACCGAAAAAGCTCATTTCATTGCGAAGCAGCTTTTTAAAACTATGTAGTTATAATTCTGTTAACATGTACATGTCCATTGTCTTAAACAAAATGACTAAATACAGTGTTTCCTCGCCACTTCTCGGTTCACCTTTCATGGACTCTGTGCATTGCGGGTTTTCAAAAACTGTTAATGGAAAAAAATACAGCACGGATTTTCGCTGTTTTGCTGGGGGTTTTTTTAAGTTCTATGGCTTAAATAATGTATAAATACTTAAATAAATATAGCGTCCATACTTCACGGATTTTCGTTTATCGCGGGTGGTCCTGGAACGTAACCCCCGCCATAAACGAGGGAACACTGTATTGACTTGGACAGGAGAATGATGTGTGAGACACTATTTTAACAATCCAACCCTGTTGTTCAAATGTACCTTATTCTCGCAAATGTTTCGGATATCAAATTATTAGGTAACGGAAGCCTGTTTTTAAATTTCCTATAGGGAAATCCCTACTTGGTCCCTGCATATTCAAAACCCTGCCTACCTTTAATCATGTAATTGTAACTTAGTGGTAAAGACGACTATAACAAGCAGGGTCTAACTCCCAAAAATTATAAATATTCCCCTGATTCTTATGAGCAGTTTATTTTCCCTCATATCATAAATCCGCTATGAAAAGTCAGTGGTTCTAAGAGTAGGTTAGGAGAATTAAATGCCTTGTGTGCTGGAGTTTGGACAACATTACGTACCAGTTAACATTCAAATTTGTTCAGCTGATTTTTCAACTAGCATGATGTATTCCATTCATTTTATAGAATCAGACAGTAATATTACACAAGTGTCTAAAAATGGAAGGCCTAATTGTCCACCCAAGTGGGCGTCCATGAGCATGTACAACCAGAACATTAACATGGCTCTTAGTCAGTTAAAAAAACTGCTGCAACTTCTCTTTGAAGTCAAAAGTCAGATTTATTTCTATAACGCTTTTTACAATTGAGCATTCACTCAAAGCAGCTTTAGAATATAACACCATCTTAAAAGGCCAGTCCTAAATTGAGCAAGTCTAGGAGGACAGTGGCAAGGTAAAAGCTTGGGAGGAATAAGATTTCAAAAGGGACAGAGCCTTCTTGGGTAGCCTGGATGTTAACTGAAATAGTTAAGTTTGTATTAATAGTAAAATTAAGCGAATATCAATCAAATTAAATTGATTTAAATGGACCAACTTACTCTTTACAGCTGCAAGTTTGGCTTTGACAGCTTGCCAACATGTGAGGGGTTTTTAATTATATCAAATTATATATAATATTTATTATATATTTTTAATAAATTAAATAAAAAAAAATGTAATCAATTATTTATATATATATATATATATATATATATATATATAGTTTAAAAAATAAATAAATATAAAATTTATATTTAAAAATGCAATATGCCCTAATGATGTATCCCCTAATATTTAATAATATTACTTTGTAAGTGAATTACTAAAAAATGGGTTTAAAGAAATGGATGAGCTCTGGATTATTTTTGTTTGTTTTGGGTTTTTTTTTTTAGGTGAACCTCGAGGTGGAGAGTCCCAGGGAGAGCACACTGTATCTCGTGTATTAAGAATCAGTCAGCTGGACGCGTTTGAACTTGATGATGCCCTGGAGCAGCTCGTCTGGTCCCAGTTCTCAAGGTGCTTCCAGCATTTTAAACCAGGCCTTTTGACTCGGGTGGAGCCGGAGCTAAAAGCTCTCCTGCAGCTCCTCATGTGGAGGTTCACGATTTACTCTAACAGCACCACTGCGGGCCAGACTCTCCTCAACATACGCTATCACAACTCGCTCATCGCTGGGCAGAAATACAGGTCTTTAAGCCAGCAGCAGAAATTGTGGTTCGCTCTGCTCACGGTGGGTGGGAAATGGTTACAGGAACGTTCTCACAGCGTCTTCTTAAGCCACTCGGGTTTCCAGAAAGCGCACCAAGCTTTGGAGCTGGTCAGCGGCCTGACCAAGGTGGCTAGCCTGCTCAACTTCCTGCTGTTCTTGCAGAGTGGTACCTTCCCCACGCTAACAGAGAGGATGCTCGGGGTGAGGCCGGTCTTCATTCGACCTCAGGGGGCACGCGAAATCAACTTCCAGTACATGAATCGGGAACTGCTCTGGCACGGATTCGCAGAGTTCCTCATCTTCCTGCTGCCGCTCCTGAACATGTGGAAGCTGAAAGCCAGAGTGTCTGCTTTCTTCTCCATTTCTGATGTAAGCCACCGATCAGACAGTAGTGGCCTATTGGAGTGCGGTATATGCGCCGAATGGCCCGTCATGCCTCACTCCATTGGTTGTGGCCACGTCTTTTGCTACTACTGCATCAAAAGCCACACTATAGCCGACCCTTATTTTGTGTGTCCTAAATGTGGTGAAGAGGTCGCAAACATCAAACCGGTCAAGAGTCAAATAGAAATGACTGACATGCAGCAAACGTGAGTCATGCTTTGAACATTTAAAACCACTGGTTCCCAATGTTTGGGGGGGGGGGGGGGGGGGGCAAAAAATTAA
>JAUZSV010133734.1:0-21456 GCA_034780495.1 Parotocinclus cesarpintoi | reverse complement strand
CACACACACACACACACACTCTCTCTCACACACACACACACACACACACACACACACACACACACACACACACACACTCTCTCTCTCATAAAACCCATAATGCTACTAAATGATTAATGTGTCTATGTGTAGAAATGTATATGGGCTGCTGCCTGGGCAATTGCCTGATTATGTTCCTATTTAAATGCAAATATTGTATATAGTCTGAAGGTGTGTTTGCATGCATGTGATTGCGTACATCTGGTTGGAGATGAATTTGTGCAGACGCTGTCTAGGGCATGGATGTCTTATGGTTAGTGCCATTTATAGACTCGAGTGTGTTCAGAGGAGGGAAGGATAAGAAGCGGTAGGAAACCTTTGAGACTTTTTACAACCTCAAATCAGAAAAAGTTGGGACTGGAAAATGCATATGAAAATACGAGTTTCTTAATGTGTTTCTTACATTCACTTTGCTATGTGGTTTTATCAGCTATTGTTTAATGCCATCAGAGGGATTGAAGATCACAAGCGTTTAATTTCAGCTTTGACCCTTGTCCTTTACACACTAAATTCCTCCTGATTCCTTCAATCATTTTAAGATATTATGGACTGTAGATGGGGAAATATGCAAATTTATTCTAATCAGACTCAGCCTTTCATGGATACTGATTTTGTACCAAATCATGATTATAATTATGTGTTGACATCGCCTGTTATAAATCACATCATTGTTTATTTTTTTTTTTACCTCATTACTTGCTCTAAATTGCCCTCTCTCACAACTTTTTTGTTATGTCTAACAAAAAATAGATGTTTCTTTTAAAGGTGGCATAAAGGTGAAGAGACAAAAATGAAATACAGTATTTCAGGATCATAATGTCTGCAATGAAATAAAAGTGAATGTAAAAAACTATGTTTATTCAGATGCATTTTAATACTGCCCCACTTTCTCTGGTTTGGAATTGTATTGTGGAGTGATAACTATTAACATTATCGGCAAGACCTCACTTTCTCAGACCCTCACGTGGGTCTGTGAGGAACTACTTTTCATAAGGAACTGTATATATAAAGTACAAATAAATGACTGGTCATTTACTTTGTGATGTTTAAACAACTATGCTACTGTACTATGTGTGTAATGACCAGGCTCAGGTGTGTGAACAGAAAGCAAAGAGGCAATGTGGATTTCTTGGAACACACAGGTATCATGAGAGAGGACAAAGGGACAATAATGACCAAACATTTTAAGTTCAATTTTTATAGCACCCCCAAACAAACCTAAGGACACTTTACAAAGAGAGAGGGAGGATAATATAAGACCTACCAATTTTAAGAAGAAGAGTAGTGACCGGTAAAGATGAATGTTTTAAGTTGAATCTAAAAAGAAAAGATTGTAGGGAAGTAATGAAGAGATTGTGGTAGAAGATCTGAGGCAGCAAGACAGACATTGTGGATGAAGGAGCTCGCTAAGATACTGTATATAGGGATGGGACCATGATGGGCTTTGAAAGTTTGGATAGGTTTATACTTGATAATTGCTAACCAGTGAAGCTGATGGAGGATGGGAGTGCAGTGGGCTTGGTATAAATGAGGATGATGATAATACATAATATATAGTACAGGCTAATGTCCAGAAGATACACTAATCTGTAAAGTATTGGCAAACATTCAGAAAACCCAACATAATACAACATTATAATTTTTACTAGGAAACAGGAAAGTTTAGCTATGCTATCTAAATAACAGATAAGGAGTAAACAGAAGACACAAGAATAACAGAACTGTAGGAAGCAAAAACGGAAGAGAGAGAAGAGCCTAAAGCAGACACACTTGGCGTAAATGGAAATCAAATGGGATGAGCAGATGTCAGTGCATAGTACCAAATATAAAATACAGAATGCTTAAGTATAGTAGAATACATTTAATTGTGATTCATCACGTTCTGCATGTGAGCAGGTGTTAATATTCCATCTAAGCTCTAAGCTCACAGTGGCCTAAACAGGAGCTGCTAGGCCCAGGGCTTTGGCAAGTACAGGCATCCTCCATACAAAGTAAAGAAGGACTGAAGGAAAGACAATGTAGGAAAAGTTATCTGATGAAAAATGGCTCAGAGGGGCTGAGTGAATTTGATGAAGTGAGGGAGAGTAGGAAAATGAAAACATGTCGATAAGAAAAGAGAGAATGAAATGTAGATGCAGCAAGCTATGATAGATGTGGTTAAGGAAAGTTTGGGGCTTCTGATGCAGAAGGAAATAAAGAATAGAGACAGAGGGAGAGTGATATAAGAAAATGGCAAGAGTGGAAAGAGACAAAGCTCATGGAATGATGAAGACAACTGACAGATTAAAAATGTCTGGAGCTTTTAGAGCTTGGTGATTGAACACATCCAGTCGATAGATTTGCTGAAGAGCTTGGTGCAGAATTTCAACTTTTCAGACTTCATTCTCCGCCAGCCAATCCCTTTCCATGCTGCTTTGCTTTGTGAAGTTTGTTTTGCCAGGTAAACAATTTACTGATTCAAACATTTTAAACTGCAATTAGCCTTAATACCTTTATAACCCTTAATACATAACCCTTAATACATCCAACTGTTGCAGCCAATGGGAAGGACTTTGCTAAGTGCTGTTTTGTTTACTGCTGGGCCCTTTGCTTTGAGGTTAATACAAAGAGTTACACGGATAATTAAAGGGGCACAAATCAGTTCACATGCTAAAAGTAGGGACTGAATTTGGCCAGGGCTGCCTGCCTGAGGGAACAGCTGAATAAATAGGCAGCGAAGGGAAGCTGATGTCAAGCAGGTGTTCAAGGAGAAAGTGTTAGCCAAGCAGGCTGAAATGGAGAGAAGTGCTGCCACTGCAGTGTGATAATAAAGATTTAATTCAATTAGACCTTCTGCACTGGTGCACACGGCACTGGCTGCCTTTCAACTCAGCCAGAGTGCAAGGTATGGAGGGAATGGAATTATATACCCTGTCTTGATCTATCCCTTCTATATGTTGGCATCAGTTCATCAAAACTGAAAAGTGTGACAAAGTCAGGCAACATGAAATCAGACAATATCATCTTATCATCATGACCATGGTATGAATAGGGGTCCTAACCTTTATACTAACACACAAAGTCAGTCAGGCATAGCTGATGACATGACATAAAAGGTTGCAACAACATCAACATCTATGTTAATACTGGTTCCTATTTTCTAAAACAGTCTCAGTTATTTGCATCATATAATTCCCAAGATCTTCCACTACCACTGAGGTTCTGTTCCATGTTCATATACTATTTAGGTGCACTTTCCTGCTGCAAATGTCCCATTATACAACATCCCAAAGTTGTTCTATTGGATTTATTGAGGAGTACAGAACGCATTCACATGTTCACGAAACCAGTTTAAGGTGATACTTGTTTAATGTCACTATGCATTATCATGCTCAACGTAGCCATTAGATATGTAAATTGTGGCTATGAAGGATGCACATGTTCAGAAATAATACTTACATAGGCAGTCAGTGTCATTCCAACAGAGAAAGACTGTTAATATTGGATCCAAAGTGTTAGAAAAATACATTCAACACACTTTTACTTTACCTCTTCAGCCTTGGACTGTTGAACCATCCATGCATGTATGCTGCTAGTATCAAATGATCCTTACATACATGGGCCTCAGCAGAAATCTAGATTTAGCTAATTAGACTACATTATACTACATACTATTTTGGTGAGCCTTTTTCCACTGTTGCTTCAGCTTTCTGTTCTGGCTGTCAGAACTAAAACCCTATATGGGGTTTCACTGTCTGCCTTGATGTTTGATGTGTTGGATTCTGAGATGCTTTTCTACTAACCACAATTGTACAGAGAGTTTAACTGAGTGTCTTTAACCAGTCAATCCATTCTCCACCAACACACCATTTCTGTCCACAGAACTGCCGCTCACTGAAAGGTTTTGTTATCTATTGCATTGTACTTAATAAACTCAAGTGACGGTGCTGTGTGAAAATCCTCAGGAGTTTAGCAGTTACAGAAATATTTAAACCAGCCTGTCTGGCACCAACAATCATGCTACAGTCAAATCATGTGAGAGATCACATTACTCCCCCTTTTCTGATTGTTGGCTGAATCTACTGTACAATTTCTGCAGGATTTTATGCTTTGCTATGATGCTATCTGTGTAGCTTATTAAATAATTGCATTAATGAGTAGGTGTAGAGGTGTTCCTAATAATCGTGGTTGACTCAGTGGCTGGGATCGTCTGAGATCACTCAAATACTCATGAAACTGAAATTAGACAGTAAATTATTTATATTTTATAGTCTAAACAAGACATAAAATAAGAAATCATAAGTCTATACAGGCTGTCATTAGTGCCCTTGCATGACAAAACAGATGCACAACAATCTTTAGTTAAAGCATACAAATCAATGTACACAGAGAATTAAAGATACTAAAATACATCAAGATAATGGAGTTAAAGTGCTATTAAATTATACACAGGTACTCACCATTTAATGCCCAGACTACGTGAAACAGGATGTTGATTGAAATTAACATTGACCAGACATTACCATAGTAACGTTATTTTAATAACGGTATATTTATAATATATAAATAATATAAATTATATTTTATTAACGGTATTTTCAATGTTATTTACAATAGGACAGGCAAATACATGCCATCTGGTTACAATACGTATTGGAAAGTCATCTGCCCTTCACTTTGTTGAAATTTTACAGGTCATTCCTGTAATACCTCAATATACTAATTAACCAAGCCAAACATACTGTAGTGACTGTTTGTTTGGCTATGGTTATGACTGTAACTAATGAAATCTGATATCATCTGATATTATCTGATATTTGCTCACCTTATCTCTTGCTCACTAACTTTGATGATCTTTTCTTTGCCTGTGCTGTATTTATGCAGATATGCCTATTTTCAGCAAGTTGTGACCTGCAAAGCAGCAGGTGGCCGTCCTGTTGGCATATGGTGAGATGTCTAGTGTGCTCTCTGTAAAGTCATTTGTAGAATGGAGGAATAGAAGAGACTGACTGGCTCTGTCTGTTCTGGAAGAATAGCAGAGAAATGGAAGCAGTCTGCATGGCCAATAGGTTGAACCCATGGTGCGTGTTTTCTCTCTCCTGGCCCAAGAAGCTTGGCACGGATTCCTGCTGTACCTGAAAACAGGGGACACACAGTCAGAGCATGGAGTGCAGGGTGTCTGTTATGTAAAGAGAAAGTCAGGAAAATAGGGTTTGGAACTTGTCCAAAACGCTTCATGAGTCACCGGTAACGCACACATGCATAAGCACGCACTCAGAAGCTTGCGTGCTCTGTGTTCCTGTATGCCTTCTGTAGGTCTCCAGCTGGGGAGAGAGACACAGGAAGCACACAGTGTGCCTGTGTGTTAGCATGGATAGGAAGAGAGGTGGGGTGGCCCTGGGTATATACACAAACACAGCAGGGAAATGACAACACTCAATTTGCTCAGCCTGGTCAGTGTGTGTGTGTGCATGTGATTGCGTGCTTGTGTGTGTGGGTGACGAGGGAGTGGGCAGGGGAGAGTTGTGTTTATATATCTTTATGGGAGCCAAATGTTCACAAAAACATAGAAATGCTAACAATATTTACTTTGTAAATAATAGAAAAAGAGAGAAATTACTTGAATAAGGTGAATGGCATTAGGCTAAGAATAAGGTGTAGGGATAATGTGTAGTATTCATTTGTTACAATAATTTTATGCCATTGGAAACTCTCCGCAATAAAATTAGATTAATGCTGGTGTGATTAATCTCGATATGCGTGGTCTTGAAATAACCTTTTCTGTGATACTGATTCATGACTTAGTATCAAATATGTGACAGAATTATTAAAATCAATCATCTAATCCTTACCTTCAATACATCTCTTGTGTTTTAACTGCAGGCCATAATGCTATAAGTCTTAGTATTTAAGCAGATTAAGTAGGGCAAGGCTTCCCATGAATCATTTTGAATCAGAAAATTAATTTAGGAAAGTATTTTAGTTAAAAATTAAAATAGATTAATAATTTAGCCATTTCGGTATGGGTGCCTTAAGGGTAGATGGGGAGGGAGAGTTGAAGATTATTTTAATATATTCTTACTTATAATTATAATTACTTTAAATGAAGGTTATTGTTCATACCTTATTTAATGAAGTTAAAATTCATCGTTTAAGTTACAAAGGAAAGATTAAAAAAGATCTTAAATTCGCTTTGTAAATGAATGATTTGGGCAATTCTGAAAAGTCTTCATAACTACAAAACTTCATAATTATTTCTAAATTACAGCTTAAAAAAAATCTAAATTATCCAATTTTAGATTGTAGATTTGATACAGGTATACCTGCAATAAAATATGCAGCCTTACTTAATAGGTTTTGGTAGTGAAGGCTACAAGTGTGTTTCAATGTAAGTGAAAAATATTAAACTATCAAATGTTTCATCACCTATTTAGTATACTGAATGAGGGCATTTTTTTTTTGTTCTATTTATGTTTTAATGTACACTATTTTATGGGGACAGCTCTGGTGTGATGATGTGCTGGTATAGAATAACAGTAAGATATCTCCTAACTCAGAGAGATGTAATAATGTGATAATGTGGTGATAAGGTTGAAACAGACATGGATATTTTCAATTATTTGCAGGAGATATTCCGTTACATTGGCAATGAAATTCCTCATAAATTACCATCCCCCTGTAATCAGCCATTCAGAGGAAATAACGAAGTAACAGTGGGCCAAGCAGTGGGAAATGTAGTTCAGCAATTTTCATTTAACTTGCCGATTTTTAAGCAGTGTGCACTTAAATTGACATTGGGCTGGGAAAGACATGAAATTAATCTGTAGAATGCAAGTTCCCTAAAGCTTCAACTGTGAGATACATGCCATGCCATTAGGTCTAAAACTTGCTGAATCCATAGCTGCAATCTTCATCTTTTATTTTCCATCAGATTTGCTCCCTGAAAGGTTCTGCTATTATCATACAAACAACTCTGTTTTTTTATATTGTCTGTTATCTGAATGACAAACAAGCTTTTAAAATCAATATTTGTTCATTCTGATTCACTGCACATTTTGCATTTCTGATTTCAGGTTATTTTAAAGGTAATTTGGCATGAAAATTATTTACAAAAAAAGCACATATATGAATAATTATAAAGTTCTCTTCATCAGATCGTTGGTTTGTAAGATTTTAGCAACCAAAAGTAGAAAAGCTGAAATCTAAATAACAGATGACAGCAGAAATAGTAATACCATTGTCAGAGCCTAATATTTTTTATTTTGTTTTAATTTTTGCAGTTGAATGATACAGTAATATTTGATATATTCCTATTGTATGATATGCCCCTTTACTGATCAAAGAGACAAAAAATAATCTTATAATCTAATTACTAATGTTACATGCCATGTACTACTCAGCATATGCATGCCTGAGTCATTACTATACCAACCTGTCTGGATTCAGAATACATTTGCCTAGAATTCGAACAGGCAAATCAGTTTTGATCATTTTTCATTTGCAGTCACTTGGTTAAAACAATTTTTGAAGAAATAAATCAGATTTGCCATGCTGTCTAAATATTTCCTGACATCAGCAGTAGGCTGCTATTGGTCAGGTTACAAGAGCCATTATGAGTGTATTCAGGGGACATTGGGGCTGAATAATTTTCTTTGTTAAGTAAATGGTATTAGTGTCAGACTATTTAACTCTCTCTTTAAAGTTCATTATGTGTGCTGCATGTCAAATGATTTAGACAATGAAGTAGAGTGGTTAAATAAAATAATGGCGTTGAGACATATTGAAGGAAAAAAACTGTTTATACTAAGAGGAATGTTTTATTAATATCTTAATAATTGCTGATAAATTGATACAGCAATAAACTATGCACCCTGTCATTGTGAGTTTACCTAACAGTGCCATATCAGTTAGTTGGTGGGAATTGGCAACAAATAAACTATGATTTAGTTCACATTATTAGTATTTGTAACATCTGGCTTAGATTATGCACTATATTGCTGCAGATTATTTTAGAGTATCAGTCAGGACAAAAATGAAGTATCATCAGTGCTGGGATTTCATCCATTCTTATCAAAGTTGCCATGCATGGCTTCTTATTGTGTCTGCCACATTGTGTCTCCTGTCTCCAGTACAGGTTCTGCAAAATCACTGAAAAGAAATTTATTTAAAGCGAAGTTGTTATTGAAAGGAAATTTGCCCTGAATGTCTCTAGCTGACCTTATATTTACCTGGACTCATGCACATTGAATAAAACCTCACCACTCTTCTTTCAGAAATGCACTCATCTATTTTATTTAAGGTAACAAAGAGAAAATATCTTCCCTCTCTTCACAGTCTGAGATTATCATAGTGAGAGAGAGAGAGAGAGTGTTTGAAGAATTCAAAGTATTTAAAAAGAAATAAAATTCTGAAATCCACAGAAGTCTTTTAAGGTGAGCGTCCATTGAGTATCAGGTTGAATAAAGTATGGCAATTGTGGTCACAGTTACTGCTGAATCAGCGACGGTATTGTTTTTTAACAGATATTTTCATTTTGTGGCAAATTTGTCACATAACAAAATAATAAAGAAAGCAGAGAGGCATACGAAATGTAATTGAAGGACTAAGCGTGTGTCCTGCCAGATTCATAATGCCTGCTTGAGTGAACACAGACACATAAGGAGGCTGTTAAGCTTGTGTGTGGAGGAAAATGATGCAAGAGACAGAGTGAGATAAAGAGATCATAACAACATAATTACCTAGACAGACAGTGACTATAATGTGGATACGATCTAGGATGACACAGGTGTTTGCAATGTGAACTGTGATTCTTTTTGCACTAAACGCTATCCAAGTATTGATATGCTTTTACTGACACTGAGTTCAAGTATGTGCCTAGCTTGCTAATATTGTGCTAACAAATCGACTCAAATAAATGCATAAGAGCACTTCATCATGATTTGATTTGATTTGATTCTCTGTACTTCACCACCCCATTCTTTCATTCATTCACTTTCTTATCCGCTTAAGCCTTGGTCAGGATCACTGGAAAGCCAGTGCCTAGCTGGAGAAATGGTACAAGGCAGGAACAACCATAGACAGGGCATCAATCCATCAATCATACACAAACAGACAATCACACACTCACACACACACACTAAAGGGTGTGTTTTTGAAAATTTAAATAGAAATAGAATTCTTGCTGTGAGCCAACAGTGCTACCCATCGCTACCCAAATTGTACTTACATTTACGTTGACTTTTATTTCATTGCAGACAGTATGAACCTGAAATAACCACCCATTCCTGCCTTTCAGGCCTGCAACACATTCCAAAAAAAGTTGGAATGGTAAAGCACTCCTTCTCACCTCACTTAAAATACATTTTGGCACAAGTCAGGGCTGCAGGCAGGCCAGTTCAGTACCCTCGTCTTCCACAACCATGCCTTTGTACAGCATGTGGTTTTGTGTTGTCTTGTTAAAAATGCATGAACATCCCTGGACAAGCTGTTGTCTTGAAGAAAGTACATCTTAATTTACTCTTCTATGCTCCCATCACAAAAGTGTAAATTACCTTTGCCAAGGGCACTGACAAAAACCCATACCATCACAGACCCTGACTTTTGAACTGTCTTATAACAATCCTTTTTGTATTTGGTCTTGGGTCTTCCTAAAAATGCTTATTCATCTGAACTGTTCAGCTACTGATGAATGATGGTTCTTTGCAGTGCTGTCTAATAGGTAATTATCCTGATTTGGTACAACAGCAGTATCTACAAAGGGGCAATGAGTCTCTGTCTCCAAGGAGAAGTCTCTGAGTATCTTAGGAGCAAAGATGGACAGATGATCTCCAATTTGTCAACAAATGTGTAAGAACATTTTTAAAATAAAAAGGCAAGGACACAAGCACTGCATCAAGAACCATCATTCATCAATAGCTGATAGAACCACATGGGCATGGAATTACTTTGGCAAACACTTAATGCAATACAATATGGAGTTTTATTTATTTATGGCACTTAAAACATAATCCCTATTTTAGAAATGTGCAGAAGTTGCCTCAATTTCTCTCGGCTCAGAAGTATCTGGGATGGACAATAACACAGGGCAAACATGTATTGTGGTCAGATGAATCAGTGTTCCAGTTTAAACAACTTCTCCCCTTGAGGAGGAATTACCCGGGCGGAATTAGCAGAATAACTGTCTTAATCAAACTCATAGGTGCTCTAATCTTTTTAATTCCATACAGATGCATATCTTCATGATTTTACAGACAAATTATGCCTTGTATTATGGCTGTTCACCAGAAATCTTCTATTATGTGATAGAAAGTCAATCAAAGATGTTCTTAAATCTACAATTGGAGGCACTGCACTATTTAATTGGACTAGTTGTCGGGAGAACACTATTCTCATGTTGCATGGAGAGTAAAAAAGGAGAAATATAATAAAACAAGTCAGATAGAATCTGGTATTTTGAAGGGGCAATTTTAATGGCATCTTCAGATACAAAGCAGTATTTTATATTTAAATACATGCAGTATATACTTTTTTGATAAGTAAGCTATTTAAGTCAGCATGTACAACACAAACATGAAAGCTGAAACTTACCAGAAACTGTTTATCACTGTGAAGATGAAGAAACTTACAATTACAGACATCTTCTGATTTAACTTATCCAAAGAAAATAAGCACAGTATCAAAAAAACAATCCATACAACCAGAACTGTCTTAGAAATATGATCACAAGCATGTCCTTAACAGAATTGAGGGAACTTACTCACGTCTAAACTCAAGAGTATCAGTTTTCTTTAATAAGCATATTAACATTGATCTCCAGGTCACAGTGTTGACATGTTGAAGGAGAAGTCAGCTTCACACTGTCACTTGATTACCTCTGTTATTGTAAAACTTGTCACAGAATGGATCAATACCAGAATTCCATCGTCGTAAAATGTAGTCTTTTCTGCGTTTTGAGCTAAAAGTTTGTTTGATCTCTGGATTTGCTCTCATAAGCTTTTCAGCATTCTGCCCACAGTGCTGATCCCAGATGGAGTGGAGGATTCTGTCTCCTGAGGATGCCGACCCACACTGACTCCCACTCACGCCTCATTGCAGGGGTGATGCTGTTGTGGCACTAAACTAATTCCATCTCATATGTTCTAGCTGTTTTCCATCTAATCTGACTCCCCTTAAGCTCTCCAAAAGCCACATGATGTCGTTAAAGGGCTTAATTAAGGATCTCTGATTCAATCAATCTAATTGAATCAGCGATTGCAAAGGCTGTTTTGGGGTTACATTTGCACATATGCTGAGAATTTTGGCAGCAACTAGAAGGTCTGATTTAGCATGAAGGAGAAAATGTCATGATGAGTGGAGGTAAAGTAAATAAGCATACAGTGCTTTTGCAAATTGTTGACAAATTGTTGTTAAGCTTGGTTTGAAGTTGATTTTAGTTTGAATAAGGAAAAGCAAAAACCCATAAGATCAGAATAAGCCTAGACAGGGAACCAGTCCTCCACAAGGCACACATTGGGGCACTCTAGATACACATATTGACCTTAATACACATCTTTGAACTATATAAGGAAATTGAAATACTTGGCCAAAACCCAAACAGACACAGGGAGAACATGCCAATGCCACACAGGAAGCTGTTCGTCTGGGACTTGAACCCCAATCACTGAAGCTGTTAAGCGATAGCACTAAGAACAGTGGCACTAGTTGTCTTTATTTAGGCGTTTTCCTGCCATTGTAAAAGCAAGTTTGAAACCGGCGTAGAAAAAGCTGCATGGAAATATTTATAATATTTATATATAGAAATATAATATTATAATATTATTAATAATGTCTTAATATTTGTTTAGAGGTAGTACACAGTATTGTGAACGTTGCAGTAAGACTATTTTTGATGATATGAATGAACAGTGGTATCCCCTACATCCAGAAACCTGTCCAATCCATGCAAATTGAATCATAGCTATTGCTGTGCTTGTGGCAGTATAACATTATGTATAAATATGTCATTTGTCTGGTGAACTTTTAAACTCTGTGTTGCGAAATGCAATCCACACCTTACACCATGCAACAATTAAAGTTTTACTATGATGCACACTACACTGCATGCTGGTGTGGCTTGTGAGCGTGTTTGTGGTCATGCAGTAAGCGTATTAAATCCAAAACGCAAGGGAGCTAAAGAAAGGTGCCAGCTGTTTTGTGATGGAGAATGCAGTGTATGTCTCTGTCTGGATTGAGAGTCTGCTCCAGGACTGTGCACACACAGACATCACAAGTGACAGCTGACAAGCAGCATCAGAAAAGCAGTCTTCCCTCCTTGGGACATGTCCCATTGTCCACACTGTTATGCTTCCACTTAGTCTACAGTAAAGCTTCAGGCTGCACAAATCAAAACAAAGTGTCTGATGGCTTAAACTATATTGGTGTAGTCATTTTAAAGCAGACAGTTTTACCACAGCCATCATACCACTTTTTGTTGGCTCCCTGCTTATATCTATAATGTTTCCATTCATCAGCAGGCCATTTTGGGCCATATTGAGCTCACACACTTTTTCCACATTGTATATTTTATGTATTTTATTCCTGTAAACCAGTATGAGTATACAGGTCCATTAACTGAAAAACTGGCAACACAGTGTAAACACAAAGCTTTCAGGCTGATTAGGGTAACTGGAAAGGAGCTTTAGTGAGCTTTGGTGCTTCAAGATTAACCTTTTTAGGGCCTTGTGATGAACTAACACCATGTCCAGGGTACATGTTCTATTGCACCTAGTGGATAAAGCTAAATAAATAAATAGATTTTTAATTTCTGACCATTCTGCACAACTTAAAAGGCACATTTATGCAGTTTTGTAAATCATCACCATATTTCCTTTTAACTTAATATAAAAACATTGAAATTGGCATGAGTAAAAGTAAAACACCTTTCCAGATGATCCACTGGTGTTTTTAGAGCTCTGAGGCCTTAATTGACTTTTTAGGCCTTATTCCAAGTCAAGTGTTAATAGTTCTACAACTTAATTAATTCTCTTACATTCTCTCTGTTCTTACATTGTATAACACAATTGACTGCTCTAAACAGCTTACTAAAGAACTAAATAATAAAGAGATACAAATACAAATACAAAAATTCACACGACAGGAAAGTTATCAACTAACTATATCAATGATTCCTGTTAGGGTTCCTACCTTTCGCCCCAGAGCGTTCGGCCGTCCTTGCCAGTCGCAATTACAGAGCAATCGGTGAGGCGGTTTATATCCAGTGTCCAAATTATGACCTGATTCCGAACAGCTGCTTCTTTTGCTATCTAGGTTTGGGTTTTTAGCGCTGTTCGGTGCCTGGTCGTCTCCATTCGCCCTTATCCAGAGCGACTTACAACTTATGCAATCTCACAATCCAAGCAATTGTGGGTTAAGGTCCTTGCTCAAGGGCCCAACTGTGGCAGCTTGGCAGAGGTGGAATTTGAACCCTAGACCTTCTGATCCAGAGACCAGTACCTTATCCGCTAAGCTACCACAGTCTTAAAGTGTGCTTTAGTGCCGTTGGACAAGTACGGGGGGATCCCCCGAGGTATTTAATATTTTTAGGGGCACTTTGAGGGTCTCCCGTCACCGCACTCATGCGCTCCTCGCATGCCTGACCTCACGCTCCTCTGTCGTCGGCACCCAACAAGCCTCACTCCAGCCGGCTGCCCGTCCTGAATTGGACTCCCCTGGCTTGGCTTACTCGCGCCACATGTGCGCCCGAGCTCACGCTCCCTGGCACTTCCGTGCCTTTTGTGCTCTTTTGAGCCTTACACTAGTCGGCTGCCCTCTCGAAATGAGACACACCCTGGCTAGATTGGACACCCGGCTGAATTATACGCTCCCCGGCAGGGCTTTCCCAAGCTACATGCGCATCCGAGCTCACCTTTGCCCTCTAGCGTTTGGACTACCTCAGTGCCTCGTTACTTGGGAGACGTCCCAAATAGTGCTTACTGCACGCCTGCCCCGTTGGCACTTCGGCGCCCTCTCGCGATCAGTTCAGAACAAACAAAACTTTGGATAGATGTCAAATATCACTGTGCATGCAGGAGTCTTATATAGAGTCTTGCAAGGTAGAGTTGGAGGGAAACATGCTTAAATCAGATTACAAAAAGGGAGCTGCTAAAAATGTTTGGAGGATTTGATTTGGATGTGACAGAAGGTGTTACTAAATATTGACTGAGAGGATGCCAGACTGTTCCATATGCCAAATATGTGGAAAGATTTTTAAACGCTACATTCAACAAGCAAACAGTAATGGTTATGTAAAATGAAAGCAAATTGTGATATTTATTTTAGAAACACTTTGTAGTTCTACAATCATAGACTGTGATCCATTTGTTTCTTTACTTAATCTCCTTTGGAGTCCCCTAATTGTTAGGACCCTCGCAGGACCACCAGAAATTAAGTACTATTGGGTGTATAATTCTCTGCACTGCTGTGGTGATGGTGTCTTAAAGTGTGTTGTGTTGGTATGATTGGATCAGATACAGAGGTGCTGTTGGAGGATTTTAAATACTATGTTCACTCACTGTGCACTCTATTAGACATTTACATTATTTCTCCACCTTATAGATGTAAAGTCAGAGACAGTGGCTCATCTGTTGCTGCACTGTCAGTCATCCTCTAATCCTTCATCAGTGTTCACAGGATGCTGCCTACAGGATGCTACTGGCTGGATATTTCTGGTTGGTAAACTATATTCAGACACATGGGTGTACAACATACACTAACATCACCTCCACATCAGTGTCACTGCAGTGCTGAGAATGATCCACCTTCCAAGTAGTATCAGATCTGTGGTGGTCCTGGCCTGGACCTGAAAGTGGAAGTGGAACTAACAAAATAGACAGTGAGCATAGAAACAAGAGGTTGTCACTAATAACGTGACTGGTGAGTGTACCTCTGTTTACAGAATGAGTGAAGCATGTCATTTAAGGAGTGTCCACACAATCGTATAGGACTGTATCTCAGGCTCTGCTCTGGTACCAGCATCTGGTAGACTCAAGTTGGAAAATAAAGCAGGGTGCAGTTGTCTCCAGGGGGTAGAGAAGTGATATGGATGGTGGTTGAAAGCTGAAATGGCCAACTTGTGCCATTAAGCAGCTGGATGAAGAGCTCTAAAGGGATATGGAGGTCTGCTTCCTAGACCATGTGCTTCTTTCTGTTCCTACATATCAAAGTGTCAGGAGACTGCCAGGCTTTTCTCTTCTGAACACAATGCACGTTCCTTGGGTACTATGATGTTCAGATGAAGTTCAGAAAGAAGCATAGCCTTCTACAAAACTTTCTGTACTTGTGAGAGTTGTGTTTTTGTTTGTTTACATTTTCTCACTTGTCCACTGAATTGTTGGTACTGAATTGGTTGGTACTCAGCAAACCGTTACTTAAAGTAATTAGCAAGCTAATTAAGGAAGCGTTCCAGTTGTGGGCACATTGTGTATGGTGGTTTGAATATCTCGATGCAATCTGGTATAGCACAGTGAATGGTTCTGAGTACGTGAACAGTGGGTGTGCAAGTAGCGTCCACTCTCCAGTGGGTAATTGATTTAGCATAACAAAGCCCAGCATGACATTTATTCTTCACCCTGACATTTGAATGTTTAAAATGGCCTTCGCCCATGTTAATGGTTTGAGACATTGGTCTAATTTATTTGTACAACTGGAGGGAATTTACCGTTTTAAAGGCACCTTCTGGCTAAAGAGTGGTTGGTTTCATTTTGTGAAGTACTGGGGCCCACTATGTCTGTATGTGCACAACCTAATTTAGAAGCAAAGAGGTAGCAAGTTACCTTGCACCCGTAGCCATCTATCACATCAATATTTTAAATGTATGCTATGTACTTTCAGTCAGAATAAAATCAAGCTGCACAGGAAGACTTTACAATCAATAATCTATACACTCTAAATGAGTGTGGATCTGTGGTTGCAGTCCAAATGCAAGTGTAGCATGGTTGCCTTCAGACTTGAGAGCTGTTTTAAAACTACTTTTGCAAAGTGCTGACGTTTGATGCCTAGTAAGATAAAAATCTAGTGCTTATTCTCATTGTGTGAAAGCTTTTCTGCCAGCCAGGTTGATTCTGGTTGGAACTGATTCTGTCAAGCCAGTAATTTCCTATGGTTTGTACAGTCTTGTGTTTTAAAAGATTCATTGTACAGGTTATTATATAGACTATTTATAAATGTTTTTTATATATTAGTTATTATTAATTATATTCTATACCCATGGAAATAATCCCTGGTTATATAAACTGGCAATGAACAATAATGCTCAGATGCACATATTCGATTTTACATTCAATAAAAAAACATTATTTTTATTTCCAGCATTGTTCTGAAAAATGCAAAACAATGTATATTTTCTTGTATAAATACTTAGACAAAAATATGGTCCCCTCTAATGGAAATAAATTATTAGAAACAAAATGCTCTGTTTTAGCTTTGGCATATCTTGTGTAGCATAGTGAAAACATTGCTGTTTTATTTCTGAGGAAAAATAATTCAAAATAATGTGTACGTTTCTTGTATATGTAAACTAGAATATTTAATTTTTTGCAGTTAAACAAAAGTAGGAGTCTTTCTGAGAATGGACTATGTATCTGTAATCATGATGCCCCCTGGTGTTAAATGCATTTGCATTAGATGATGCAATAAACATGAACATCCAATTCGATGATGCCACCATCCAATTAATACAACAGAAAAATGGTCAAATTTCTTCACATCATAAGTCACAAACAACTAAACGATGAAGAAGATACCTTGGGAGGTTCAAGACTTAAAGTGGCCCATTCTTCCTGGATGTTCATTCAGCTTTTTAATGTACGGAATAAACAAACTGATTTTTTTTGTTTCATTAATTGCAGAGTATTGTGTATTGAGTGGAAAATTAAGGAAAGAAAAATACATTATTCCAATCAATGTCATATGTTTATAGAGCAAGTAGAGGACTAAATAAAATTATTTTATATGTAATATTAAATAATACTATTAAATAATACTAGAAAATGCAGCTCCTGGAGGAACTACGGATGTGTGTTGCATCGGTGTCGTTGGTTCTGGCCTGGGCAGGTCTGAGACCCGTCTGATTCCGGTCGAGCCTAGGTTCGAGGCACGGTGGGCTTTGATCAGGTGCAGGTCTGAGTCCTTAGAGGTTGTGGTCGAGCGTAGGCCCGAGACCCGGTCGATTCTGATTGAGCTCCGGTCCGAATCCCGGTTTTGACATCACTAGAATGGGGCCATTCAACATGAATGGGGATATATTTTAAAGAGTGATAAAAAGTGAACGGAGATTCCGATCACTTTGAAAATTAATTTCGCCATTGTCATCATAGCCGGGTCCAACTCTTCCGATTTTCGTGTTTATAGCTTAAAAATTGACCGAGCTACAGCAGTTTAAAAACAGCCCTATTAATTGTCTATGGGATTTTTGTGCCAGAAAAACGGGGGCACCGGGTGCACGGTTTAAGATATCTCTTAGCTATGAACAAGCACACTTCTCCTGAACATCCCTGACGTTTCGGCTTTTGTCCCGTGTCGATACGTCGAAAGGTGTAGGAGGAGATACTGACCAACAATTGGTGGAATAATAAAAAATCGGATAACAATATATGTGTTGCTACAGCAACACACATAATCATTTTGCTACAGCATTCTTACATTTTAGGCTGAACTAGTAGAAAAAAATGGATACAGTTTAACTCACAGCAAACTCTAAATTATGCCTCAAAATATTACTGTTACTTTAGAATTTAGTAACTCTCGTAATATAGAAAACAGCCTTGCTACAATGCAATCATAGAAATTAGTTCTCCACCCATTTTCTGTATATACTGCTCACAAAAATTAGGGGATATTTTATTATGGCATATTTCATTTTGAAATATATCCTAATTTTTGTGAGCAGTGTATGTATACTCATATATACTTGCATATACTCTCAGATCAGGACAATTTAGTGTAACCAGTTAACCTCTTGGGCTGTGGAAGGAAACACATTTGGGATGTGATGGAACAGGAAATTTGATTCATGGATGTGCAGCCAACAAATAAGCAGCAACTAAATGATGATGTCATGCCAATACGGACCAGGATTGTTTCCAGCACCTTAAATCCATGAAGAATTAAGGCAGTCCAGAATGTAATGCCCTACATAAAAGACAAGCATTCCGTGTCAACCATGTTCAACCTTTCAGAAACCAATCAGAGGCAAAAACCAAAAAAATGGCGCACTGTTTGATGACTTTAACACAAACGCTTAACAAACCTTAACGTAGATCATGGGCAAGATCTGTTTGGCTCGGCTGTAGTGGCGGGACACTCTGTACACTGTCTCTGGGACATAATCCAGCACCAGGTTCAGATACACCTCATCCTTCTGTAAGGGAAGAAAAAAAGAAGAGGGTTAAACAGTTATATTAAAGTGAATTAACAAGGTCATGCTGTGCTTACAACTAAACCATGTTTACCAACCTTTTTTTTTAAAACAAAAAAGGTGATCTAAAAAGGACTGGGGACCACTCTGTAATGCCATTTAAGGAAACAATAAAACCAGTAATTAATCATATCTGCAGCTGTACTTATAGATGGATGAAGCAAGCTAAAACCCCAAACAGCATCAATATTATGAACCCATTACATTAAACTTGCTTGAGGCTTGAGTGTGACAGCACAATAATGCTGATGCTATAGCACAGCTTCTCAATCAGTTCATAGTAAGGCCCAAACTGTGAAAAGTGGACAGTTCTGAAGTGCCTTTGTTAATAATAAGCTCTCATTACTCAGTAATTACTCATCTCTAACCGCCCTTGTAGTATTTTGTCTTTTGAATAATAATGAGCTAAATTTATATATAAAATATCACACACCCAATTTAAGACACACATTAAAAAAAACATTTACATTCCTTAGCTGAAGTGACCAGGACGGTTGAAGTATTTTAAAGGGGAAAAAAGTTCTATAAGACCTAAGAGCAGAGTATTTTGATTGCGAGCAGAAAGTACCATTTTGGTAACATCATGAATAGTTAACACAGAAAATCAATCATATTGGAGGAGAACATCTTCATGACTCTGAGTAATATTATGTAATTGCAATTAATCATTATAATTCCCCTTAACACTAATAGTACAAGACAAATGGGAATTACACCAAAATATTTTTCATTTAAAAGCTGGCAAGAATCAGCCAAAAGATCCATAATATGAAATTTAGGAATATGATTGCTAATAAAATAACCATGCACTATAATAACTGACTGTTAATGATAATGCAAAAATAGATATAAAAGAATTTTCCCAAATTATGCTTTTTAAATTGAATTAGTCCAAGTGATAATAAAACTGCTCGGGGGCTGGACTGCTGATAACACGACACTTCATTATAGCTTGTGGTCTCTCTAAAGTAATGCAATTACAGACCGGACCACCTTCTACTACTGATATTTCTATTCCACTCAGAATGAGCGTAAAAGAACCGAACTCACCAACATTCTTCCCTAATCTGAAACCAGGATCAAATCATGTCTATTGAAGGTGACTCAATTTATTGATTGTTGGTCACACCGTTTGTGTGCCTACTGAGACGGTGTGTGTTTGTGCCTTAAGCGTATTGACGTTCCAATTTTATAACTTGCTGCATTTTCCAGCAACCTCCTTTTACATTTGAAAACACCCTCCTGTTGCAGCATGGCCTCAAGAAATAAACCCGCTGAAGATGATGAGTCACTTTCTGCCTCACAACAGCAGCGCTGCAATTATTCTCCTACTGGTTGGACGGTTGGCGAAGAACGTCACGATTGGTTCTTCTTAACGGTTTACTCTGAACAGCACTGTGTGATAGGCTACAGGGGCATAGACAGTGATTATGACGCCGATGGCCAAGGAGCTGCGTATCATGGGCCGACGCGAGATTACATTTGCGTATGCAGGAGGTGAAAATTAAGCCTACACAAGATCAAGGGCAGAGAAGCCAAGTGAATCAATTATGCGGAAACGGATTGTTCACGCAACTAATATACTTAGTACAACTGAGTATTTGATTTACACACCTGTCAGCACCCAGTAAAGGGCATGTCTGCGGCCCTAATGAGGTTAATGAACCAGGTATAGAGGTCAGGGAAATCCCAATGATCAGCCCCAAGGGTGGCCAATATGGTCACAACCCTCTATCTCAAGTTCATTATGTAATAATATTGCCATTTTGATAGACTATGCATGTATAAAAACTATTTTGCTTATTCTCGCATGTAACATAAAATAAATGTTAAAATACAGCACTCTGTGCAAAAGCCACCATTAGATCTGTTTTTCTAGCAATGACATAATTACCATATACAGTATAACATTATTAACAATGATAGCATCCAAAAAATTCAAACTTGGAAAAGTTGCTTCATAACACTCTTTTCCACTTATTTTCTTTCCAATCCTTGGGAATTTTAGTAAATCTCAGTCTTTTCACCATGTTCCCCTTCCCAATCCCACTGTCACACACTAAGGGCAACTTTAGAGACAATAATTAACCTAACACGCATGTCTTTGGACTGTGCCTTCTTGAATGCCACCAGGTCTATTCCTCATCAAGCTTTGTAGGACTGTAAAAAACAGTTGGCTTGGCATCCTGGTGAAGCTGCTATGAATCAAGTATAGGGGGAGGTCAAAATAACTGATAACAACTGCTCACAAAAATTAGGGATTAAATATCCCATAATGAAATATCCTCTAAATTTGGGAGCAGTGTACTATTGTGTTTTAACACGGCACACAAATCTTTCTGTATTTTCAGCATTCTAATGAAGTGCCAGAACGTTTTTTATATGGACATTATACCATTTCTAAATCACACTAATAGGTTCACTAATGGTGGCCCACAACTTTTACACAGTACTATAATGCAATCACTTGTTTTAGCCAATTCTTAACATCTACCCTTTTTCCACACATCAAACGAGAAATTCACTGTACCCCCTCTTCTCAATATATGAATCCCATCTCACATTTTACAGGTATTTATAGCACGATCCTCCTCGTGCAACATCATCTGCAGGAGCCTGAAGTTACAACCACCATAGGCACGCAAGGTGACTTTGTTTGTCGGAACCATGTCATTACAAATGAAAGACCTACTATGATTTGTTATTCCTTCTGCTATATTTATAATTATACAACAGTTAGTTCCGACTTCACAATCTGATTGGTTGAGAAGTGTTCTAACCGTGCTGATATAAGTGATAACAGCATGGCTTTCTCACACTAAAGCTGCATCACTCCACGGACGCGTTGCCTAGTAACGGCATATACACACAAACGTTTTTGTATCTGTGCTAATACAACCTGCAAAAATAAATCAAATGGATGCTTTTAACATAACATTGGACAGAATCTGAAGAAGAGTGTGACTCCACACCTACATTTAATTCTG
>JAUZSV010133625.1:0-13592 GCA_034780495.1 Parotocinclus cesarpintoi | reverse complement strand
GGGAGCTTTGTAGTGATGCCAGAGTTTCTTTGGTAACCACGGATATTACATCCTGTACACGTTCTTTGGTCCGATTAAGCGAATAACATTACACGTATATAAGAGGATTTGTTTTGAAACTTTAGGATTTGGTCCGAATAAGCGGCTGGTCCCATTAACCGGTGGTCCAATTAACTAGAATCGACTGTACTATTTCCTTAAATATTGACATAGGCTGTTAAATTTAAGAAAATAAATCGATGTCTATTATCTCATTTTGGTCACCTTTGTGCCAGTTGTGTGCCAACTTTTAGCCGCCCCGGCTCTGACTCCTTAACGTGATCCACCCGTTTCTGTCCTGGACCCCCAAGATCAAAGTCGGATCCAAGGAGAGATCAAAGCATTTTCATTTCAGAAGTTGGTTTGAAGTAAAAGTTCACTCGGTAACATTTTGTGAACAGCTTATTCTCTATCTGTTTGCCTGATTTCCTATTGATTTCTTCGCGCCACGCTCCGGCAGAAATGACGACGAGGGAAAAAAAAAAGGAAGAAACGAGGGAGGAAGGCGGATCGATGGAAGCGTGACCTCCCACGGGGAAGCTCTTCTCAGCAATCATTAACCAATTCTGGGCTGCCGGTTCGAGCAGAAACGCCGGATCACCGACTGCATTTCATATTTTTTTAAATAGAGCTCCAGTTGGGGGAATACACGATACTTCTTTTCTGCTCTGCTATCCGGCATTCCGAGGAGGAGCTGATATCGGGACGAGGCCTGGGGGCATCGCGACCGTCGGCTCCGTCCTGTATTTAAGCTCACAGATCCAGCAGCAGCAGGTCGTTTCGTGAAGCTGGGTCTAATGAGGATCTGGACAGACGTTTTGTTAAGATGTCCTGCAGGCCACTTCCAAAATAACAGAAGACGAAAAGGGGGCCAAAACCAAAATGTAGGCTTTAAAGGAGGAGTCAGCAGGGTGGCGGTGTGGTTCCAGACGTTGATCTTTTTGTCTCCGGGCTTGCTAAATCTGTTACTGTGTTCGGGTTCGGATTTAATCCTGGCATGAAGGGCTTCTATGTACAGATTACGAAAAAATAGGTGTACCAATTCTGCAGTCTACAGCAGGGTTCCATAAATCCACTACAAAACCTTCACAAGTACCACCTGAAATGCCAACTTAGACCCTCTTCCAATATAATGCTTAGAAGGTGGGGGCTGTGTTGGCCTAGTGGTTAAGATACTGTACTATGAACCAGAAGGTCCAGGGTCCAAATCCTACCTCTGCCCCAGCTGGGTCCCTGAGCAAGACCCTTAACCCACAATTGCTTGGATTGTAAGACTATGAATTGTAAGTCGCTCTGGATAAGGGCATCTACTAAATGACATAAATGTAAATATCTGTCCAGGATCAAGCGGATAAGAAAGTGAATGAATGAAATTGTATTTTGCACATCAGAGCATTAGGACCTGCCCCCATGGCCGGGAACCATGGCTTTAATATCATTCCTAAATGAATAATCAACTATTTTGGAGATGTTTATAAAAGCTGTAGTAAAAATGTTTGAAAGGGTTTTTTTAAATGTTAAATAAAGTGTTGATAGTTTGTTTAAGGGCTAAGGTAAACATTCCTCTGAGAAATGTTTAATACAAAAGCCAATTAGGTGATGTTTTAGTGTTGGTGTGTAGTGTTTGTGCTATTAGAGAAGGTCTTGATGTAACTTAAGCAAGCCACTCTGCTGTAACAGCGACATCCGTTAAACCAGCCTTGATTTCTTCATCTGCTCCGTGTTTACACCAGGAAGGGCCAAGTTTGTGGTCACACCTTTCTGAGTTGTGTGGAAATCACCCCATGACAACGATATGACTCCTAATGCAGGACACACACTTCGTCTGAACTGCCAGTGAATAGGGATTGGAAGATATGGCTCTTATTCTAGTTGAGTAACGACGTTCAGATAAGATGGATAATGAAACCATCATGGCTAGTGTGTAACTATACTTCTCACAAAATTAGGGGATATTTATAAATGAAATATCCCTCATTAAATATCCCTTAATTTTTTGTGTCATGTTTTAATACAGGGACTTCCAGATGATCTTTGGACGGAAAAGGAAAACAGAAATATTTGTCATATTATTGGAGATGGAAACTAATGTGCTACCGTTATTTTGTTATATTTATCTTTTTTTAAGTATTACACAGTACAGGTGTGTTGGAGATGCAGATTACAATGAACAAAGACGTGGGCATGAAACTAGAACGTTATTAAATCCTTTACATCCCTCATTTTCGGTTTCACAATTTCAGCATTTTGACATTTTTTCTAAAAATTTACAACTTTATTCTCAAAATATTATGACCTTATTTTCAATACAAGATTATTCTTGTACAAGATTATGAGTTTATTCTCTAAATATTACAACGTTATTCTCTAAAAGCTAGTTCTCAAAGAATTCCAAGTTTCTTTTCAAAATAGTTTATTCTCTAAATACGACTTTATTCTCTAAATACGGGTTTATTCTCAAAATATTATGAGTTTATTCTGTAAGTACAACGACTATATTCTATAAAAAGTTTTTCCTTGAAATATTCTGAGTTTATTCTCCAAATACAATGATTTTATTTGATAAAGACGAGTTTATTCTCAAAATATTACAACTTTATACTATAAACACTGCACATTTATTCTTAAAATATTATACGTTTATACTCAAATGACTTTATTCTGAAAATACAACTTTTTCATTCAAATATTATGACTTCTTTCATATTTGACGTACACCAGCATGTAGGCCAGAACTTTCACAGAATATCACCATCAGGCTGCCTTTTAAAACTTAGACTTTTATTGTCACGTTCATTGTTATACAGCATACAGTGAAACTTTTAGTGCAAAGCTCCAGGATGTGATATGATATATGCATACAAGTAAAAAAAAAAAAAGTAAAATATATAATAAAAATATAAGAACTATTTGTAGCTATTGGAATATTTACAATGGCGGTGTAAGTGATGTGTGTATAAAGTGCGCGGTGGTGCTTGTTGTAGGGGTGGGAGTGATTTGGGTGATTTATGGTCCAGGTGTGGTCTGATTTAGAGTCCGAATAGCAAATCTTAACCAGTGCCCCCCATTTGTTATGTTACATTTCGTCTACCTTTTGCCTTTCCTGTGGTTTGCAGAGAAGCCAAAAATCAGACTTCAGATTGCTACTTCTGCCTAGGTTTATGGGTTTGTTGGTAACACCTCTACCACACAATGACTGTGTAGTTCATCTTCTGATGTGCCTGTTTACCTCCGAGCCACCAGAGCTGCCCTAAGAATGCCCCAAATAGGAAGTCAGTCCATCGCAGGACCTACAGGGGATGCTGTTGCAGGGTTGCAGATCCCCAGACCAGGCTTTCTTCTCCTGAGTGCCTGCACCTGTGTTATTTTAGAAAAAAAAAAAAAAATCCTAGATGCTATATCAAGACGGTTGCCAGTTCAAACAAACTGGAGTAACCCTATGTAACCCACAATCTATTATTAAGGTACTGGAATCTGGACCAGAAGGTCCAGGGTTCAAATCCTGCCTCTGCCAAGCTGTCACAGTTGGGTGCTTGAGCAAGACCCTTAACCCACAATTGCTTGGATTGTAAGATCAGTTGTAAGTCGCTCTGGATAAGGGCGTCTGCTCAATGCTGGAAATGCTGAATGCTTATTTGCAATCCTTTCTATAATCCTGAGAGTCTTACTGTAGTTCTCTGTAGTGACGCCCGACTCTGGTATCTTTTATTAAGATCTTATAGTTTATATAGGGAACAAAAGTGAGTAATCAGAACACCCAGAGAGCGATCCAGAACCTATATTAAAACCCACACAGTAACGCAAGGCAATCTGAATTAAAATCTAAATTAAACCAGCTCGATTGCTCAGGCCTTTTAATCAGTCGCAGGCACTGACGAAGAGAACACACTGTTCAGATTTGTAAATTGCTTTCTTATTTTTTCACCACGCACCCGAGACGAGCAAACCACCCACACGATTATAGAAGACCTACATTACAACCCACACAGCCTTGTTCCTCCGGTTGTTGCTTTTAATATATAGCACATAAATGTAGCACTTCTGAGTGCAACCTCTGATTACATCATTTCAGCTCCTTTTATAGGCTGGTGTTCGTGCAGAGCGAGGCTCTCTCAGAAACCTTATCTGCACTTTAATCTCCCCCTCAACTTGTTTTTTGGTTTGCAGCGTTTGGATTCGAGTTCTCGCTTCGGAAATGAAATGCGCATGAAAGATAACTAATACTCTGAAATGCAACGTTCAGTGCTGCTTGAAGAGCTCGCGAGGGTTTCGGTGTGTACGGCACATTAGAAGGAAGTAGGAAAAGTCTGTGTACTGCAGAAAGTTTGGGCACCACCCCATCATATAATCACCCAAACACATTACAGAAGGTGTTAGAAGGTGCTCGGTCTATATGAATAATCTTTTTCACCTACAAAGCTCAGCAATGGGGATGTGAGAACATCAAACTTTGTTTGACATTTAAGGCTTGACAAAGGGATATTACAAAATCACTATGAAAAGAATCCCACAAGAACTGCTGGATAATCTAATCCTGCCAATTCCCCATCACTGTCAGTGTGTTTTGACCCTCTTGGGTGACCATACATTCTACTGAACAGTCAATGTGGGGTCACTCTGATCCAGTTTAACCTGCTTCTGTTCACCCCTATGAATATTATTTATTAACTTCCGCTTAATCCACATGGGGCCGCGGGGCGGCCGGTGCTCACCCGGCAACCCTGGGTGCAAGGACAGGAACAATCCTAGACGGGGAGCCAAGCCATTGTAGAGGGAACACACACACAGCCATACACTAAGGGCCACTTATAGAGACACCAATTAACCTAACATGCATGCCTTTGGACTGTGTGAGGAAATTGGAGTACCCGGAGTAAACCCACGCAGTCACAGGGAGGACATGCAGACTCCACACAGAAAGGACCCAGGCCACTCCACCCTGGGATTGAACCCGGGACCTTTTTTTTTTTTTTTTGCTGTGAGCTGCACCCCCCACCTCCACCCCAAATTTGAATATATCACTTGGTACTTAATTACTATAATTGAATTTGGCACCTTATTTATGTAATCAAAAAACTTTTTTGGATTTTTCATTTGCTTTTCTGATTTTGTTGAATGAAATAAAATCAAATGCTTCTTTTTTTTTTATTCCCTCATGTTTGTGAGCAGTGTATTTCATGTAGTCATACTGAACACTAGCCAGCTGTTACGTTTTTCCAGCTGCTCTTGCCAAAACATTGTCGTGGTAGCTATGGCAGTTCATGGATATAAATATTTATTTGATTAGCCGTGACGTTTGGCTAATAGAACACTAAACCTGCCTTTGCATGGCGTGAATAAAACTTAGAACTTAATTTAGTATTTGGGACGTAACTGGATATTAGCTTCACTTAATACTTGACCCATTTTTAGGAACCTCTACACCAATTAATTTATGCAGTTATCCAATCAGCCGATTTGGACCAGCAGCGTCAGGTAAGGTATAAATCAACTATCCAAACAGTATAATGTGATCTCAGTGATTTTGACCAGCGCATGCTGATTTGACTATTTCTATAACTGCTGATCTCTTAAAGTTAACACAGAACGGTGCAATAAAGAAAAAAACATCCAGTGTGCGGCAGTTCTGTAGACAGAAAAGTCTTGATGAGAGGCCCGTGAAAAATGGTGTTAAAGCGCCTCATCAAACCTTGAGGCGGATGGGCTAAAACAGCAGAAGACCACGTTTGGTTTTACTTTCACAAGAGCAGCTTTGTTAAAACTCCATCGTTGTGTGGAATTAATGGAGAAGTCATGCGAAGGGTGAATAAATAGCTTTATATCCAGCAAGAAGATCAAACCTCCCAGTCAAATGATTCTGTTTATTACACTGAAGAGTGACAAACATTTTAGACATTTTAATACACAAGCAAAATCTTTATAGACAATCATTACCTAGCTGAATTCAAATAAAATCATTTGTACACATATTTTACAATAGATGTCGTAGCGGGACACTGGCTAAAGCAAAAGTGTATTGCTATTTTTTAATATATAATACAGCTCTGTGTTACATTTGATATAGAAATAAAAATAAGTTATTTAAATATCAATTACATATGCAGAATGTGCAAGGCGGGCCCACCATTTCATATATGTAATCCAATTTTTTTAAGTTTCAAATTAATCAGAACTTGTGTCATCAGTTTGTCAAGTTCAGTCTAATTGTCTTATTAGTATCGTGAGTGGTGAGATGGGGAGGTGAGGGGGGAGGGGGGTTTGTGGGTCATAAAGTTCAGCATAATCCTGTTTAGTCCTTGACATTTAACCTTAATAGGACTGTCCGTTACTGATTTCTTTTCCTGAATGTAAAATAAAGTGCATTTTAAAAGTTACAGTAACCGTTCGTTAAAATGTACAATCGACATGTTGTAAAACCAATAACAACAACGCTGGGTTGTTTTCAAGGCATCTGGTTTTCTGCTTCAGTTTAAATTTGGTTGCCCAGATAAAATCTAGCGCAAGTTGTGCTGAAGTAGGTTAAAGAAGAAAAACGCTCTCTGAATTTTCGTAAAATATTCCCGCAAAACACACCAGAGTGTCACAGCTATGCAAAGTAGTGAGTACATGAGCATTTCACTGCAGCCTCCTAACAGCCGGGTGTGTGTAACACAAATCACGTCATTATATGCAGCAATAACAGCGGTACAACGCTGGCATTAGCGGTGTTCCGCCTGCTCCTGTATCCATCTCTGAATGGCTGTGATCAGCATAAAAGCAGCTGCGACTACAGGACGCTGACGCCGAGTCAAGATTTGAAGGGCAACATCGGTAAGATTCATGAAAATGTTCGAACCTAAACAAAAGTAACGAGTCCACCTCAGTTTACAGCCTGGATTTACTGGCACACATGCTTTATATTGTACTGAACAAATGACAGCAAAATAACATTTATTTTACCTTCATTTCTCAGTCAAGATCATCATCATCCCCGTCACCTTGATCACTTTAACTGACCAGTCTGTCAGACGCCTTTTAGACGTCACTGGTCACACCACTGCAATGGTGTTTTAGCCGTTATTTAACGCCTCTCCACTGGATAGGAGGCCAGGCCATTACTCCCTTGAATCGACGCCAATTTAGAGTGACCGTACGACCTAACATGCACGTCTTTGGACTGTGGGAGGAAACCGGAGTACCCGGAGTAAACCCACGCAGACATGGGGAGGACATGCAGATTCCACACAGAAAGCACCCTGCGATTGAACCCGGTACCTTCTAACCACCAGAAATTACAGAGCACAAGGGTGTGTGCCGTGGATAAGAAAGCCAGTCGATGTTGCAGTCAGTGGGATCACTATTGCAGTGCTTGGGCTTGATCTCCCCTCCCATCCTGCCTGCATGCGACACCTGGCCTGGCTGGATGGCACTACTGGGAATTCAATCTGGGTCATTGTGACTGTGTGCTACACAGTATATATAGTAAACACTAATATTGTGGCAAGGGGAAAGTACTGAATACAGGGGAACCAATTCTAACTTCATTATGAATTTCATAAACTGGTGTCCCACTGAATGCTGGGAGCAGGACAATCAGGATTACAATGGTCTAAAGAAGGCAATGAAGATCAGCAGAGAGGAGGATTACAGCATCACGGATCCAAGTTTGAAATTTGTGGGTCAAATTGTCGATACATGTAACATATGGCCATTCTATCATTGTTACAATAACAAATCTAATGGCGGCCTAAGACTTTTGTACAGTACCGGTCGGCTCGTAGGTGATGTGTTGGAAGAGGGAGAAACTGGCCAGCATAATGATCACTGGGTCAGAGCATTTCTGAGAAAAATGTCACCTGATCTGATGAATCCAATAACAAAAAACCTTTAGAGTCTTTTTTATTGTTATAAATCCAGTGGTGGTTTGGTCAAATCAGTCATTGTTCAATTAAGTTGTATAAAACTTGTTTTACTTGCTTTTCAAATCTTTTTTGTTTATAAATCTGACTGTTTATTCACTTTTACTGGCGGTGTTTTAATCAGACTGTATTAGTGCACTGTATTAATGTATTAATAATACTCTGATGGTTTGAGATTACAGACTACATACAGTTGCATCACGCTGGGCCTGATGTTGCCGTTCAAATGACGTCATCGGAGGAGTCAGACTTACCGGAGGCTTTTACTCACTCAGAGTGTTTACATGTAAGACACAATTGTGCAGATTTTGTACAAATGGGAATACACAGAGTAAAGGGAAACGCCCAAGCTTAGGATGTAATCAAAAGTTAGTTTAATCTTTAATTTTTTTAAATATAATGTAAATACTTATTTGTTTTAATTTAGAATTGCTGATGAATGCTCCATTGTTTTTTCTAGTACTAGACTATGCAGACTACACTGAAGTTGCTTGCTAATGGTTTAGTACTTTGCAGGATAACACTTCAGAGCTCAGAAGTTGGGGGTAATTTTTTTTTGCTCATTGGCCCACTGTGTGGCAGAGCTGGGATTTGAACCCACAACCTTCTAACCCTTAACCCCTCATTTAAAACTCCCAAAGACAGACAAAAACAGAAGTCCCATTCATGGTCTAAATCCACGGCTCCCAACCTGACGTCTTAAGGTGGGCGCCAAATATCCAAGTAATGCACTCGGTAGAAATAAGATTTGTACATACAATTACTTTAAAAAGATATATCTATATTGCCTGATATCTTAATATGCTATTGATTTTAGCTAGCTATATAAAATACATTTTATTTGTACTTTATGTTTTGCCATATAAAAATTGCCACATTTTGCCAATAAGGATTTAGCAATGAATCACTTTTGATCATGCATTTGTCCATTTGGGCCATAGGGCACTGATCTAAGTGTACTCAATAACCTGATTACTGATTTAAATGACAGATTTGATGATATTTCTTAAATGTGCTTTGATTTAAGATAGAGTGCAATGTTCATGAATTAAATATTAGGCCAGACTTTTTTAATTGCTTGTTCCTCGGATGTCCCTACTTAAGAATCTACTGAGGAGGGAGGAATTTTTTTTTTTACTTTATCTATGTGGAATCAATACAAGGAAGGAGGAAGAAAAAAAAGTTTGTTTTTTTTTAAATAAAATTTATTTAACCTACAATTAAATTAAAGTGAATCTGGAAAAAATTTAAATGAACAGAAGAAAACCGTTGGCTCTCCACCGGATTTGTTTTTTTTGTTCAACCATTGGTGCTGCGGCAGATCCGAGAAATACAAAAAAAAAATTTTGTTTTTGTTTTTGTGTTCTTCAAATATGATCGTCGGCAGATCCGCGAAACAAGCATAAAAAAAAAGTCTGGCCTTACATGTAAACACACTTTTTGAATAAAGGCCTCCCATTTTGTTGAATGATTACAAAAAGCCAGACAGAATTCTTGGAGTAACAGTCATGCCAATTTGCTTCCAGTGTTTCCCTCAAAATGCACATAATTTTTCTTCTGATTGAATGATTTCAGGACTGTTTAATCTCCATTTCTGCCATGCTCTCAACTGCTGCTCTCTCACAGAGCATTGTCTGGAAGGAAATGTTGTTTTGGAGCAATGATCGCAACTAACATTGTCATCAAGCACCAGTGCTGAGATCGGCGTTGCCTAGATCGCCAAAAAAGAGACCTTGTCATTGCTAAGGTCTCCAACATGGACGACGTCATTGTAGAGATCGGCAACACGGAGACGGTCAGTTGTAGAGGTCCCCAACGTAGAGACCACCCATTGTAGAGGACGCCAATGTAGACATCACCACCGTAGTTCTCTCCAATGGAGAATGACTGAGCTTGAACCTTCTCCATTAACACCTACTCTAACAGATCTTATTTGATTCTCAATAATGTACTTCTGTAAATATTTGAATTCCGACTCTTACAGAATGGAGGAACTGTTTTGCTTTTGTATATCAGGCCAACTGTTTATCTCTGAGCCCTTCATAAATACGATTGGCTTGATTAGAAGACTGTGCTTTACATGTTTCAAAATAAACCTTTGCCACAGCGTTTTTCTTTTTCATCAAACGACAAGCTAGCTAGAAAATATGCATCATTACAAGCATGTTAACGCCGCGGGATGCGCCACCCAGGTCGAGAACCGTGGCGACAACGGCGAAGAATATGGTCATAAATGTGTGTACTTTTCATCATGTCTTAAACGCAACATAAAATAAGCTTAAGCTAGAGAATCTGCGTGAGCTAGTAATACAGAATGATTTCCCAGAGTATATGAAGAGTAACATGTTAGATAGCATGTACTGGAAGATTAAATGCCTCTGAATATATGTTATTTTAAAACTAAAGGCAAAAAGCAAACCACTTGGTACTGAAGATGAATAGCTGAAAATGGCTTCATTACAGACTGTACAATAGAATTTCTACACAAACCTGAAAATAAAATAAGCATAACTCTGAGATTAGATTTCCCATTATGGCAGACGTTGTGCTTAAGCTTTAAATGACGATGCTAAATAACTTGAAGACCAAGGACCTTCAACATTCAAGATCTTTGCGCTGAGAAGTTAAAAAACAAAACACTTAACCTGCAGGAAACTCATTTGCTTTGGCCGGGCTACGTCGTCTCGCTGTGCTTCAGTAAGCACACGCTGCTTTTCTTTCTCACAAACACGCTTATCAAATGAAGACTTTGATAATCAGTCATTAAATCCTTACAAAAACTCTAGAAATTGTGCTCTCTTGCTCTTAAAAGGCAATCGCTCCAGGTCACGGCAGTGGAAAGACCAATAACAGTTTGTGTAAAGTCACTCAAAGTCTCTTCTGTAAACACCAGAGCTAAAGACAAGGACAATGAACGCTCGGAAGATGAAGGCGGAATTTTCCCGACACGCCTAGCGCAGGTTCGTTCCCTCTCCTCGGGTTGCCATTCAGAGCATTTCTGTGATCGGATCAGCGCTGCATGAGACTGTTCATAAAGCAGTTATGAGATCTTGTTAGAGGAATATTACAGTCTAGATGTGCGTTACGATGACGATGGACCACTGGCTGTAATGAGTCTGGCTTCGCTCAACAGTCGGCGTATGTGTCGGTCTTCCTGGAGCCCCGCATTGCGTACTCCCGATTCAGTAAGACCAGACAAATGGCCCATCGAGTTATAGCCTGCAGCCAACAGAAGGTCTGAATACATGGGCATTCCAATGGACACCAGCCAATCCGAAATGGAGCTCAAGTGCACCGGAGAGGTTGGCTTTCGGCACATGTCCGTCAGACCTCCTGAGGGGATCTGTGGACAGCAAGCAGAGGTAACAGTAAGCATTAGACTGTAAGTGGAGTTCTAGAACTGAGCCTGGATTTGGGAAGTAAATTTCCTATCATTGTACCTACAGGTATTTTAAATAACTGCTAATGAATGAGTTTAAAATGACGAACCGAACCCAGCATTTACATGACATTAATAATCCAACAAATAAAAAAAAAAAATTTTTAGCAGTAAGCCGATCAAGTATTCATATACCTGAGTGATCAGATAACGGAAAAAGCTCCAGGCTTACATGATTCAGGCAGTAATCGGATTTGTACTTTGCAAACAGCAAATAATCTCACAAAGATATGTGACAAACTACAAAATAATTAAAACCTTCCTTTTCTCGAGTATAGAGTTCGTTTCAGAGTGTCCACAAAGTGTAAGATGTGCTGCTTTTAATTCCGACGTTGCCAGATCCCGTGAGACAAAACCCATCACCGTCGAGGGAAAAAAAAAAGACTAAATATGGCCACGTCTTTAAAGTGGGAGGACCTGGCAACAGTGTCGGGTTAGACTACGTTAGACACGGACTGAGGAAAAAAACAGTGGAAATCAGGTAACTAGTAATTTGATTAATGGGTTCGAATCCAGGTCTCTTAATTGGATTTTTTAATTTGATTTAATTTGTTTGCTGTATAAATGACTACTTAAATAATAAGATGACTAAAGAAATCTGACTACGATCCAAATATTAAGTGGATGAGAACGTATTCAGTGATTTAAATCCTGCCATCGATAGCTAGCCCACAGGATCTACTGACAACGCCAAAGAGGATATGTTAGTGGCTAAAGGTCTGCTAACCAGGGCTAATTATTAGGATTATTATTATTCGTAAATGATTTATAATGCTGTATTCAAGCACCAAGTATCCGTGATTTAACGATGCAATAAAGCAGTGTATCTGCTCTGCACTGGATCAGTATGGAATCTGAACAGTGATTTATGGAAGCAGTGACTCACAGCCATGCGGTGCTCCTTACGCAGCTGTTTGACTCTGATCTGATCCAGAGTGGACGCCACGTCCTTCACTGGCTGCTGGAAGTCCTCTGCGTATCTCTGCACCAAGAGTTGAGGAATACCACAGCGGCCATGCTGGTGAAAAAACAAAACACATTCATTTCTCTGAAAGGAGGAGTCCCGTCGAGCTTCGTGCTGGTAAAGCATGCCATGGAAACCCCAAATGTTTGCTTTATGTGCGCAGAGACACCCAAAGCATGACTTCTGATGATTTCTAAAGTGCTTCTAAATCAAACATGGGCTTATCACCAAGCGAGGACGCAGCCAAAGCTGTGTGAACAACATTCGAAATGAGCGTGCCATAAAATGTGCTTCATGTGGCTTTAAATGGATTCTAAGGTTAACCAGAGAGCAGGCTCGTATGACTGAGTGCTTGGAGACAAAGCCTTTAATACAAACAAGTAAATGTTTAATGCTGCAATTATAGAATTACGAGGCTAGTAAGGCCCACTCATTTGCTTGATACGAGACAAATAATGTTACCTAATAAGCGCTAACTTTGCAGCAGAGCTAGCAGGGGCGCTCAGACTTTTAGCTTCGCTTCTGAAGTGATTTCATCTCTTGGAACAAGTGACGAAGAGAAACTCCCATTTAGAGGTCTTCAGGGATGATGAAAGACACAGAACAGATGCACTTGGAAGCGATGTCGCATGTGTGGAATATAATGTGTACCAGCTTAATCAGGTCAGAGCCTCTGAAGATCAGTCAAACCCCAAACATGACAGCCGTTTGAGCAGAAGCCAAGTTCAACAGAGTTCAAAGTATTACCTGGCAGCATTTTCCAGCACTCCCAGAGTCACCAATGTACCACGTTTCAACTGTCATTCAAAACTGGGGCACATTAAGCTCGTTTTTTTTGTAAAAGCAAGCACTGGTGGTCAACCAGTACGAAATTCATTATCCACCAAGCTTCTTCAGGAAAGTAACAAATTTTAGCAACATTTTCAATCGAGGCAAATTAGATCCAAGCAATCATGACTGTGTTTTAGTTTTATTATACTCATTCTCCAGTTCCTAAAGTACAGCACTCGTCAAAAGTCTTAGGCCACCGTTAAACTGTTGTATTAGCAATGGTATCATGTATAACATATTGTGGATGACTGAACCTAAAATTTCCCCTTAAAAGTGTGGTTCCTTGGGTGCTACCTTTCTAAAAAAGCCTATTAAAGCCTATATAAAGCTTTTTCAGACTGAACAGGGATCATCTTGGCATTACCATAAAACAGCCGAATGCTGCTATTTCTAAGGTAAAAGGGAGACACTAAATAGCCTA
>JAUZSV010133515.1:0-12500 GCA_034780495.1 Parotocinclus cesarpintoi | reverse complement strand
TCGTGAGATTTTGACCAACAAATTCCTTGGCTCAGTAAGAACTATGAAGATGGTTGGGTCTTCAAGCATCAATGACCCAAAACATGCAGCCAGAGTAACTAAGGAGTGGCTCCATAAAAAGTATGTAAAGGTATTGTATCCTAGCCAGCCTCTAGACCTGAACAGAATATCTTTGTGGTGTACAGCATACAGTGAAACGAAACAACATTTCTCCAGGACCAAGGTGCTACATAAAACAATTCTTCACAACATAAAGTGCACGTGTGCAGCAATACAGGATAATAAACAATAAATACAAAGTAACAGTGCAGATAGCCCACTGATAGTGTGAGCAGAAAGGTGCAGATATGTCCATTGTTTAATATAAACTGTGTAAACAATATGTAAAGCAGCAGTTTTTCTGTGTGTGTGTGTGTGTGTGTGTGTGTGTTTTAGTCCAGTCATTTATATGTTCAGTTGTTCATACCAGACTCTGATTGTTCATGATGTCTGATAGCTTGGCGAAAGAAGCTATTGCACAGTCTAAATGTAAGGGCCCGGATGCTTCGGTACCTTTTCCTAGACGGGAGAAGGATAAAAAGTTTGAGTGAGGGGTGTGTGTGTTCATCTGTGTCTGGTTGCTTTGTGGATGCAGTGTGTGGTGTAAATGTCTGTGATGGAGGGAAGAGAGACACCGATGATCTTCTCAGCTGTCCTTACTACGTGCTGCAGGGACCTGCGATCTGAGATGGTGCAGTTCCCAAATCAGGCTGCTCAGGATGCTATCTATGGTTCCTCTGTAGAAAGTCTTGAGCATGGGAGGTGGGAGATGTGCTTTCCTCAGACTTCGCAGAAAGTAGAGACGCTGCTGGGCTTTCTTGGTTACGGTGCTGGTGTTGAGGGACTAGGTAAGATCCTCTGCCAGGTGAACTCCAAGGAACTTGATGCTCTTGATGATCTCTACAGCAGAGTTGTCGATGTTTAGTGGAGAGTGATCTCGCTTTGTTCTTCTGAAGTCAACAACCATCTCCTTGGTCTTGTCTATGTTTAGAGACACATTGTTGGTTCTACACCAGTCCGTTAACCATTGAACTTCCTCTCTGTATGCTGACATGTTGTTCTGGCTGATGAGACCCACCACAGTCCTGACATGTGCAAACTGGATGATGAACTAAAGTCTATAAACAGCATTCGAACTTAAGTGCCTTTATTGTCCACGTGGGTGAGTGCTAGATGAAGGGTTGTGTATATAGAGTCATCTATTGAGCGGTTGGGGCAGTACGCAAACTGCAGATTATCCAATGAAGGAGGCAGCAGAGTCTTGATGTGCATCAAGACAAGTCTCTCGAAGCACATTAATGATGATGGGGATAAGTGCGATGGGACGGTAGTCATTGAAGAAGGACACTGAAGATTTATTCGGCACAGGTATGATGGTGGTTGAATTGAGACACGTTGAGACAGTGGTACTACTCAGGGAGATGTTGAAGATGTCGATGAAAAAATCTGTCAGCTGGTCTGCACATTCCCTGAGCACTCTACCAGGAATGTTGTCTGGTCTTGCAGCTTTCCGTGGGTTGACTCTGCGTAGAGTTTTCCTCACATCAGCTGCTGTAAGGCACAACACCTGGTCGCCGGGAGGAGGGGTGGTCTTCCTCGCTGCCACGCCGTTCTGTGTCTCAAACCGAGCGTAGAAATCGTTCAGCGCATCGGGAAGGGAGGCATCACTATCACAGGCAGGTGGCGTTGTCCTGTAGTTGGTGATGGCCTGTATGCCCTGCCACATGCGCCGTGCGTCACCACTGTCTCTGAAGTGGCTGTGGATGCTCTGACCATGTGCACGCTTTGCCTCTCTGATGGCCCTGGACAGTTTGGCCCTTGCTTTCCTTAGGGCCGCCTTGTCACCTGTTTTGAAGGCAGAGTCTCGAGCCTTCAGCAGAGCACGCACCTCTGCAGTCATCCACGGCTTCTGATTGGGGCGTGTGGTGATGGTCCTGGACACTGTCACGTCATCTATACACTTGCTGATGTAGCTGGTCACAGATGATGTGTACTCCTCCAAGTCCGTGTTACTGCTGTAGGTTGCAGCCTCCTTAAACATTTGCCAGTCAGTGTACTCAAAACAGTCCTGAAGAGCAGAGATGGCTCCTTCTGGCCAGGTTCTGACCTGCTTCAGAACCGGTTTTGATTGTCTGACGAGCGGTCTGTATGCTGGGATCAGCATAACAGATATGTGATCTGAGTATCCGAGGTGGGGGCGGGGCTCAGCCCGGTACGCGCTGGGAATGTTCGTGTAAACAAGATCCAGCGTGTTCGCTCCTCTCGTAGCAAAGTTCACATGTATGTCAGGTCTGAGGGTGGTATTAGCCACATGCTGGGGGAACTTGAGTTGACTTTCCAGCTCCACTGACAGTTGCCAGTCCTGTGCAGTGTTAAAAAGCCCTGACGCTGCTTTTGGTTTTGTACTTGGCTTCTCTCCAGTTCTGATGAAGTTGCTGGCTTTCTTTGTGGGCTCTGTCCTCTGACAGCTGGCGATGACACTACAGATGCTCTCTGCGATTGTCTTGAGCACCTAATCGTGACGGCATCGGTATCGGCCTTCGTCCAGAGCTTTTGAGCAGCCTCATGATATCCTCAAGGGTTCCCTTTCCCTGGCTAAGGGTGCATGCTGGTGTATCGACCAAACCCCAGCAGTGCAGGCTGGAAGGGCTGGGAAGTACATCATAGACAGCCTGGACTAGGAACTTGATGCAGTGTGGATCTGCCACGTGATTCTCCTCTCAGCAACTTTCTCCCATCTTGTCCAGGTACCTTGCTGTCTCATCCCCACTGCTCTGCTGGATCTCTCCCCCTCCATCACAGCTCTCACCTCATTCTGGACTAGTTGCCTCCGCTCCTTTCCCCGAGCCTTGTCAAAAGGGAGGGTGCTACTTTGCCCTTTTTCAAGACCAAGGATCTTTACTTTGTTGGCTTTAATGACATCCTTTCCCATTCCATTAGCCTCTCCAGCCCCGTCAAGATCCATCTGCCTCCAGGCACTTACTCGGTGGTCATTGTCAGATCATCCATAAAGGCACGAATTGGTAGTTGGCGGATCCCAGACTTTGACTTGGGACCTCTGCACTTTGGTTCTGCAGATTTTACCAACATGTTCAGCACCAGAGCAAACAGGATCACTGAGCTGGTGCAGCCTGTGATGATTCCCACCTCCAATCTATGCCACTCAGATGTTGTTGATCCTGCTGAGACCGGTCAATGTATCCGTTCCTGAGTAAGAACTTCGCCAGTTGCTTATCTACAATGCTGAAGAAAATATTTTCTTCGACACTGAGCAGCAAGATTATTCTGAACCTGCTGATCTTCTTGGGATCCTCCTTAGGAATCCACAGTCCCTCTGCAAAATGCCACTGCTGTAGTGTTCTCCCCCTTCTCCAGATGACCCTCAAGACATTCCAGAGCCGGTGTAGCAACTTGGCACAGTGCTTGTAGACCTTGTAGGATGTTCCGCTTGGTCCTGGTGCTGATCTGGACCTTACTTTCCTCACAATCTTCTGAACTTCTTTCAGTCGTGGTTCCCTCAGATCGAAGACCTTGACAGGTTCTGGAGGACCTATTACAACCTTGATGATGTCCGGTCTGGGGGTGGTATTAGCCACATGCTGGGGGAACTTGAGTTGAATTTCCAGGTCCACTGAAAGTTGCCAGTACTGTGCAGTGTATAGAAGCCGACTGAAGCAGCTGACACTGCTTTTGGTTTTGTACTTGGCTTCTCTCCAGTTCTGATGAAGTTGCTGGCTTTCTTTGTGGACTTTGACCTCTGACAGCTGGCGATGACACTACAGATGCTCTGTGCAATTATCTTGAGCACCTAATCGTGACGCCATCGGTATCGGCCTTCCCCCAGAGCTTTTGGGCAGCCACTCATGATATGCTCGAGGGTCCCCTTTCCCTGGCAAAGGGGGCAAGCTGGTGTGTCGACCAAAGCCCAGCAGTGCAGGTTGGAAGGGTTGGGGAGTACATCATAGACAGCCTGGACTAGGAACTTGATGCAGTGTGGATCTGCCCTACAGAGGTCAGTCCACGTGATTTTTCTCTCAGCAACTTGCTCCCATCTTGTCCAGGCATCCCCACTGCTCTGCTGATATTATGCTCTGCTTGATATTATATGATATTATGTAAATATCACCTAGATGAACAAATTAGTAGTGTAACTGTAAGCTTTTACGACGAACTGTGCATTACTAAAAGAGATAATTGTTAAAATTATCTTCCCTGTGTTTATTCCCAACCATTTTCCAATCAGAGTAAAAGAGTGGCGTTCTTTCACTGACGTAGCAGGCTCTGTAGAATGAACTGGTGGGCGGAGCTTAACTCCAGCAGCCAATGATTGCCTTGATCCCGCTCCACCGTCAAATTGGGTCCAAAAGTCAAAAGCGAGAAACTTTTTGAAGCGAAAGCGAGCCTGAGAGAACCGCAACAGAGAAAAGGCACAAAGAAACCGAAAACGGATCCTTCAAGAATATTAAATTCAAAATAGACGATTACAGAGCTCAGTTAGTTAGTGTTAATGTTTAAGTTCTTGTGTAGGAACAGAAGCTGATCTACATGTTCAGATGCAAGTCTGCTTAGTTATTGATATTTGGTAATCGATTCAGAAGCATTAAACGCCCGAATTACGATGCATCTAAAAATCAAATTTTTCCCCCACCCCTACTATGCATAAATTTTTATTTTGAAACTTGTGTAATGTATGTTTAATACTGTGGTGTATATATTAATGTTTTATAGTATTTAATATTATTTAGTTGGTTTATTATAGTTTCATGTTTTTTTTTAAAATAGGCTTTTACACTGTACGTGTGTGTGTGTGTGTGTGTGTGTGTGTATTAAGGAGAAGCAGAGGATGACGGATAAGTTGGAGGACACCAGTTTGAGGCTGAAGGATGAGATGGATCTCTACAGGAAGATGATGGATAAACTCTGGCAAAACCGAAATGAGTTTCAAAAAGAACGAGAGGACATGCAGGAGGTCTCTCACTCACACACACGCACGCGCACGCGCACACACACACAAAAGCGTGCACGCACACACAGAGTACAGGGGAGGGGGTGTGGTTATCAGTGCATACTCCCAGAATGCACCACAGCAGTGTGAGGAATAACATTTACACACACACAAATAAGTACAAATAAAGGAGCTGTGTGTTTTCTCTATCAGCATTACATAATTATTTTGAATTATTTCCTTCTGATATGAACATTAATGTGATTGGAGTTTGTTTTTATTTAATTTTAACCATGATCAGGATTGAGTTCTCTAACCTTCAGTGTTTATTAGCGTCCCTCATGCTAGCTGTTTGTGCTTGCTACGGCAGCACATATACTAAAATTGGAACGATACAGAGAAGATTAGCATGGCCCCTGCGCAAGGATGACACGCAAAATCGTGAAGCGTTACCATATTTTTATACTTTTCTTATGTATTGTGTGTTGCCTGGGCAACAAATGTACTGTGCTGTGGTTTTATTCTCTATTATTAATCCACATGATTTTCGGTCAGTATCTCCAACAGCTTTTGCGATATCGGAATGAGACAAACGCCAAAACATCTGCTATGTTTGGGAGAATTAAGCTTGTTCAAAGCTAAAAATAATTTAGTTTTGTTCGCTCGCTACAATCTTTTTTCGTCCCATAGACTTAACATTATGGCATACTTCACACAGCCTGTTTGCAGAAGTGTGTCCTTCCTTTCTACACTGTACCTATTTATCATTTAGATGATTATTAAGAGGCTTTAATGTCAATCAATCAATCAGTCAATCTAATCATCCTACCTTTATTTAAACTCAGAATATCAAGGATGAGTGTGATGCAAATTAAAAATAATAAATATACATTTATAATTAAAATCTGTCACTAGGGTGAACACAAACGTAATTATAGAAGGTTAAAATAAAGTAAATCTTAAGAAACAAAATAAAATAAATAATGGATTCCAAGTAAAACTACCGAAAAATGTAATATAATAAGTAGGTCACTTAAAAAAGAGCAAAACATGAATCGTGAATTTCCTGAAGAAAACACTGGATGGTTGCGCAGCTAATGCTAATTCCGCTCTGCAATCTATTGCTACAAGGTCAGCCTGGGATGGGTCCGAGACATTGGCGGCTCCGCATTGGCACTAGTCCAAGACCCGGTTGGTTTGGGCCGGGCCAGGGTCTTAATAGTACGGTTGGTACTGGTCTGGAGTGAGTCCAAGGCCTTGTCAGTTCTTACAGGGCACAGGTCTGCGACACGGTATGTTATGGTCGGGCTCAGGTCCAAGACAATGTGGGTTCTGGTCAGGCTTAGGTCTGAGACACGGTCGGCACTGGTCGGGCTCGAGTCCCTGTCGGTTTCTGAGTACCGCTCCCTTTGTGTGGGTGTGTTCCTCTGTCTGTCTGTCTGTGTGTGTGAGAGAGATAAAAAATTACAGTTAATATTCATATAAATTGAAATTGTCTCATGCCTTAAGGAGGCCTCTCTGATTGTTTTGATGTAAAATTGTGTAGAGCCAGTGAAAACTGCCTTAAAAACTGCCAGTTTATTCTGAGACAAAAAGCTGAGAAGCCCCTCCCTTTTTCCCTGGGCTGTTCTTCTGCGCACGTGTGTGAGAATTACAGAGAGAGCTTCAAAATGACAGTTATTAAGCCTTTAAAATTAAACAGTCTCATTTCTTAAAGCAAAATTGTAAGTCCCAAACAAACGCTCATAACGCAAAAAATATTTGTCCCATCGCTTAGCTGAAAGTTTGTGAGAGAGAGAAGACCTTGCTTTTAGTTTGTATATAAAATGGTGTAGATCCAGTCAAAACTGCCTGCGCTACGACGGTGTAAACAGTGTTGAAAAATCTGATTCATTTAGTCGGACTTAGTTTTTTATAATGAAAGGTATAGGAAAATAATCTCTGACTTCCTGGAAACAGATCATCATATCTCAGAAACTAATTACTCAACCGATTAGATATTTTGTAGTTTGATAGAGAAGGGTTATGTCTACGTTTTACAGTTTAAATTATGATTCTACGTGAAACTGTACTGAAGTAACGACACATAGTTTGTGAGAAGGGTGTTTTTTGGTGACAGTTACAGTGTGTGAACATTCCGTTTTTCACTGCAGTGGGGTTATTTAAAATGAATAGGGTGATTTGAGGAGTGATAAAAAGTGAACGGAGCTTCCGATCACTCTGAAAATTAACATGGCCGGTGACATCACAGCCGGGTCCGACTCGTCTGATTTTCGTGTTTACAGCTTAAAAACTGACCTAGCTATGGCAATTTAAAAAACAGGAAAATCGGGGGCACCGGGTGCACGGTTTGAGATATCTGTGCTTTATACAAGCACACCTCACACAATTGGACCACACACACACGAACTGGAGTTCGAGCGGAGCGGATATCTTGAAAACTGTGGGCTGTGAAACGTGGCGATGAAACGGCGGAACTATAATAATAATAATATAAGTCAGATAACAATATGTTTGTGCCTTTAGCGCAACCATAATAAGAATTATAATAAATACACAAAACAATTAATTCGATAAAATATTAAATAATTAAGTAAATGATAATTAAAAATAGATAAATGAGTAAGTAATGATAATTTAAATATGTTGCTGTAAGAGGGAAAATTAAATAGGAAATAATAAAAATGTATAGGAAATAATAATAAAAGTAAACATGTTAAATAATTGAAATGGGTAAGCGCAGAAAATAAGGATAAAAATAGAACAAGAAAACAATGAATAATCAAAAATAATAACTTTTTTTTTTCTTTTTTACATTTTTAAAGTAATAATACTATTAATAGAAATAATAATGTTTTCAATAATTAAGTAACTAACAAGTAGAACAAATAAATAATACTAATAAATAAAACATTGTTAATCTGTTTCTAGCTAAAGTAAGTTATTACAATTAATAACAAATAAAAAGGGAAAACAATTTTTAATAATAAATAGTAAAATTAAATAATGGCGTTGCTAAAAATAAAAAATAGAAAAAGTCTTTCAACCAGTCATTTCTAGAATTCCGCTTTAAAAATGCTCTGGATTTATTTTCTGCTCAGAGTGAATTAGACGGTGATGTTTGATCAAGACTGTGTCGGACAGAAAAAAAGTTATATAAAAGAAATAACAGCCTTAAAGAAAATCTCAGCTCCGACCATAAAGTCCAGAAATACACCTGCAGCCATGAACCTGTGGCTGTCTGTGTGTGTGTGTGTGTGTGTGCGTGCGCAGCTGGTAGATGATCTACGGCGTGAGCTGGACCATCTGCAGCTCTTTAAGTTGGAGACGGAGAATCCTGGGCTGGGCAGAAACCTGTCCGAGTTCAGCACCAGGTCTCGAGAGATCGAGTTGGAGCATGAAGTGAAACGTCTAAGACAGGTAACACACTTGGTCCAGAAATGTATACAGACAACACTCTAGAAGTTCAGTGTTTAAGAAAGCCAAAAAGCTTTGTTACAGCACATTAAGTTCAGCAAAACGATGGAGCGCAATTCCTCTGTTCCGCTGTTACACTGCTCCACAACAGTGGGTTTTGTTTTGATTTGAACGATGGTTTGACTTATTTGAATGTTTTGGTGAGTGATATCTATATGTTTTGGTGAGTGATATCTATATGGTTGACGTATTTTCTCAGGAAAATTACAAACTGCGCGATCAGAACGACGATCTGAACGGACAAATCCTCAGCCTGAGTTTGTATGAAGCTAAGAACCTGTTCTCGTGCCACACTAAAGCTCAGAGCCTCGCCACAGAGATCGATAACGCCTCCAGAGATGAGGTACCGCCCACCTTCAAGCTACACGGCAAATGCTAATAACACTAAGTAGCGTAGCGCTTTAGCTTAGCGTTAAAGTTTTTATACTGAACATTGATTTCAATTTATAAACGAAAAGCCACACAAGAAACATAAACTTAGTGAAAATATTAGCATTAAGATTAAGGGACTGTGGTGGCCCAGTGGTTAAGATACTGGACTATGAAACAGAAGGCCCCGGGTTTAAATCCCACCTCTGCCACAGTTGGGTCCCTGAGAAATGCCCTTAACCCACTATTGCTTGGATTGTAAGACTGCATTGATTGTAAGTCACTCTGGATAAGGGTGTCTGCTAAATAATTATATAATAATAATAATTTACATACATGTAAATTAATATAAACCCATTACTCAGAATTATTAAATAAAATAAACATTTTTAAAAGATGCTTTGAAGACCGACTAACACTGGAGGTAATGTAAAAATACAAACTGAAACATTACAGTACACTGGCTGATAAGCACTATAAACAATGGGCTAATATTATAAAATGTGCTAAAATCAAACAAAACCTTAAGCACTAACAAAATGCTGAGGTTAAGGGAGGTTAACAAAATGGATACGGGCTAATGAGAGGCTAACAAGAAGCCGAACTCAAAAACAGGCTAACAACGGACTACGAAGATCATTTGTTTATAAGCTTAAGGCTAAAAAAAGACCCAAGACTTGCAAAAGGATAACAGGGATAACAAACGAGAGGCTAAAAAGCTGTTTATGGCTGACAAAGGTTACTGATTTTCTTGCAAAAGACTATAGGCTAACATGATGCTTAAGACTAAGGCTTGAGGGTTTACAAAAGGCGAGAGATCTATGTGCTAACAATGTGTTTTGAGGTAACACAGGATAACAAGGCGCTAAGAATTAATGAAACTGTATGCCCTAACAAGTGGCTAAGGACTAGCAAAGTGCTTGTGGCTAACACAAGTTAATGTTTAACAAGGGAATAATGTCTTAGCGCTAACAAGAGACTAAATGCTAAGGGGAAGGAAAGTGCTAACAAAGTGCTAGGATCTAACAAGAGGCTAATATATGGAAGCTAAACACTTACCATGTGCTAATGAATAACACAAGCTATAGGCTTACAAGGGAGTCAGGATTTTGCTGCGATCAAAGGCCTACAGGGAGGTAAGGGCTAACACAAGCTAAATGCTAGCAAGATGACGGTTAGGCGTTAGTGTTATAAAATCACATCACATTGTGGGATATCTAGGAGTAAGCAGCATCCATTAGAAGTAGCAAGTAGCACAGATCCACAAAGCATGCATACAGCACTACAAAATGGCTGCCAGCCTAAGAAGTGCACTATAGAGAGAGTGAGGAGTGAATTGGGATACAGCCCAGGACTAAGCAGCATTATGACAGTAATACAGATACAGTTAGCTCATTATTTAGAGCTTCTAGGGTTAATAGTTTATTGGTTGTATACTGATTGTATTGTTTGTTTTGTGTATTGTTGTTGTGTAGTTGGTGGATGCTCTGAGGGAGCAGGAGGAGATTAATTTCCGTCTGAGGCAATACATGGATAAAATCATCCTAGCCATCCTGGATCATAATCCGTCCATCCTGGAGATCAAACACTGAGAGGGAGCCATGCAGCGCTAACACTAACTAAGCATTAGCATTAACTTTAACATTAGGGATAGTGCTTTAGAACCAGGAGTCCATTTTGTCTCTGTGTTTCCAAGTAACATTAATAAAAACACAAACATCGGAAGCACAAACATGAAGAATAATTAACATTGCTAACTACGGTTTCACTAGCTAGTTAATTCATCATGCACAAAGCAGAGTTAGCATAGCGAGCGCTAGCTTACAGAAAGTTACGATTTGTTTTAGGACTAAAAACAACAGGGTGTGTTCAAATATTTATTGTGTACAAATAAATACATTATTTTGATATAAAGGACATTTAACACAATTAAACATGTTATTGCAGGACTACAAATCAGGCTAGTAACGCTATGAACAAGGTAAGCTATGAGCTAGCATTAAAAACCCAAACTACGATTTTGTAAAACAGGTCAAATTGATATCTTAGCGTTAGGGAACACAGCGTACACAAGCTAGTGTTCAATTGAACCGTCTAGTATGTCATGAACTAGCATCAGAAAAAATGTTAACTTGGCACATAGCTTAATTCTGAAATACAGATGTATTGGACTTGATAAACGCTAGTTTAAATGTAGATTTCTATCTCAAGCTAAAAGATGGAGCGCTAAAATAGTTCTATGTTTAACCTAGCCTTACTAAAGGTGCAAAAACTTTTGTTACGTATTCCCCCTTAAGTTAGTTCGCAATGCTAATATGAAATGTTGCTGTATATAAACGTGGTAGTGGTTGCTCCTACGGGACAAAACAGGAGTCCGATGCAAACTAAAATGCAGGCTAATCGTATGAATGTCCAAAAACGTTAGCTAGCTTTGCATTAAAATTAGCGTTGTAATAAATGCCAAGATACGTTTGTTTTTTCCGTTCAGTACATAAAGCATAACGTTCCGTAGTTTCGTTATCACACACTGAGTTTACAGTCACATTAATTGTATGTTTCTCGTTCGTTACGTTGTGCTTTCACTGGAATAAATGTATTCGTAATTATGTCTTAAAAATTTCTTACACATTGTAAATGTTTTACAGTCACGATTTGTATTACCATAACACACATTACAAACTTTTTAAAAACTGGTTTTATGATTCATCACGTTAAAGCATGTAACAGACCATTTTATTCACTTACAAAACACTTCTAGCTTCTGTATGTTTGTGTTTAATGGTTATATTTACGCTGTTTATAATTATTATAATCAAATCTGACGTATTAGGAACGAAAACATGGAATCAGTTACTTTCCTCGGGGAGGCAGACGGATATTTGTTGGTGTTTGCAATAAGGTTGTGTAGATTCACACGATTAGACTGGTAACACAATAGATGGCTAAATCTAGATAATCCGACTCTTTTTGTACCGTTTAGAGTTCTATAGATGACGAGCTATCACACACAAAGTATCACTTTTGTTATATTACACATAAACAGCAGACTTGTACGGAATAAAATACATTAAATAAAGTTCTCTGTTTGTGTTATTGACTTCCTAACAATGTAGCATACAGAAATATGGATTAAAAAAATTATATCAATAAAATATCTTCTTGTGTTTGTTGAAATGGGTACATGTTACAGGATTCATAATATAACAATTATATAACTAGAGGTAAATCCTAAATGAATCACAACAGGGTTTGAAATATGGTAAATAGAAAGAATGTGGCTTTGAGTCCCAATACTTTTGACCACATGTTGGGCTGGTTTGACATGGGTTATATATCAGTGGCGCAATCATTTAAGCGTCCTCCAGATAGCGCTGCTGAGCCGATTCCTTTTTTGATATTACAGCGGTTTCCATTCGTCATGCTACTTATAAAATGAAAATAAATATTTAAATGCTTTATTGTAATATACAATATTAGCTCTATTATAATATCAAACAGTCACATCAGGAACAAATCGGATTCTTATTGTTATTAATATTATTATTATTAATAATAATAATAACTAAATTAAATTAAATAAATACAAAGCTGAACGCACATTATTCATCGTCGTTGTGGAAGAAGAATCAAGCAAACTTTATAACCAGCCCCGGTTCTGGACTGCTTTGCT
>JAUZSV010133405.1:0-13594 GCA_034780495.1 Parotocinclus cesarpintoi | reverse complement strand
GTCACGTGGTTAATATACCGTCACCATATTTAAATACCGTGGTATACCGAAATACCGTCATACCGCCCAAGCCTACCGTTTACCTCAGAAAAGATTCACTATCCTACCAATAGAAGAAAATGTTCTGCAGGATCCGGTTATAATTTCTGTTTATAATTATGAATAATATAAATAATAATATAAATATAATCAAAATATAAATCATATAAAAATAATATAAATAATTATATAATTTCAGTCTTTGTTATTGGCTGTTCCTGAACAGGGTCATGGAAGAGTTGGTGCCTAGCCAGCAGCATAGGGTGCAAGGCACGAATGACCCTGTACAGAGTACCAATCCATTCTTAATTACATGATTTGAATCTATTAATGTGAGTCTTGTATGAGTCAGAATTGTTAAAGTTGGTGTTTGTAGATCAGGAGCTGCTCTTTCGGGTTTAAGATCTGGACTTAACAGATCCATGAATGAAGCTCCGATCAGCCGGGGACGGTGTTTAAACACGGGCAAACGTCATGTTGAAGGAAATCAGAAAGAAAATCAGGAGCTGCTAATTCTGCATAACTCTCTCATAACATTTCTGACTGATCCCTAAAATCAAACCCAGCTAGAAGATCAGTCACTTTATTTTTATTTATGGGACTAAAACTAATCTTCAATTTCTTTGCTTAATTTCTTTGCCTTTGCAGCACTTCCAGATTGTTAGGGTGACAAACCTCGGGTCACTGGAAGGATCAGGCTTCTTATTAATAGCTCCAGCTTGTACATTTAAATTGAAACAAACCCAATCGATTTTATGAACATGTAATTAATGTATTCTTATAACGTTGCTGCTTTGTTATGGCCGATTTCGTTTGCTGGGTTACGTATTAGCCAATCAGATTGAGGGGTCAGAACTAACCATGATATAATAAATACATTATGATTAAAAAAAAAAAAAACATAAGAAATGCACAAATACCCACCCATTAAGCAAACGCTATGCATTGCTAATAAATCTGGTGTTTACATGGAATTTGTGAATCTTTTAAGAGTCCATTTTAAGAGTCCATTTTAATAATAATTAGAGTAATTGCTTGGCAATTCTTTTATGTTTTCATCAATGAGGACAAGAAAGTGTACAGGGTAAATTTGTGTGGTGCTAAATCTATAAAACTTTACCTACTTTGATTTTTCTTATTTCTTTAAAGATACACCGAAATCTGTCAAAAAAGCACAGAAAGAAAAATCACCAAGAACAGGTGAGTGAATGTTAAATTTAATAACATTTCTCAGAGATGTAATTTAGGAATTTCTAATTACTACCTGCATTTATTTATTCTGTATTTAAACTGTGTGTCTGTATCAGATACCCAGAAATAACAGGTTCTTTTGATATGTTCTAGTATGGTATATTATATATGATATTTATAATTATTATTATTATTATTATTATTGAGGTGTAAATAGTGATATGAAGTCAGTAATGAGATAATTGTTAGTGATACGTCTGATATCTTTAACATTTCCATATATTGTGGTTTATGAATCTGTTAGTTGATGATGAATCAGTGGAATCAGATTTAATCATCATCACTAATGATTTAAATCTCTAAAGTACAATAAATGGGAGGATTCCTTCCAGAAGCTTCACTGTTCCACTCTGTAGAGCTGCAGGGTTCCACTGGTTCCTCATCTGGATTTAAAGAGTCCATTCATTATTAGGAAAGGGTACAGGATCAATCGATAGAATGTTCATTCTTTTTCTTATTCCTCTATAGAAACACCGATACCTGATAAAGAAACATCTGATAAAATTCAACCAAGAACAAGTAAGTGAAAGTTAAATTTAATAATATTTATCAGATTTAATTTAGGATCTGTTACAGTATAATAATGAAAAAAAACAGTATATTTCTCTAATAATAATAATATAAATTAATCTCTCTTTCTCTCTTTATCTCTCCAGATGATGCAGGAATGATCTCTCCTAACATAATCATCATTATATCACTTATTATTTATACATGTTTAACATCGTTAATCATAAACATCAAATCAAACTAAACCTGAATTATTTCCTGGAGAATTTCCTAACAATACAATAAAATATTATTTTATAAGGCCAATCCCAAACTGAGCGAGCCTGGGGCGACAGTGGCTAGGAAAAGCTCTTAAACTTAAAACAGGACCCACTGTCATTGGGTGTTAATTGTAAGAATAAAACGAGTTTATCTAGATAAATAAGTTTGTATTAGTAGTTCAGATAACTGAAACTAAATCAATATTAATAGATACATTTAATATTGAATAGAAAATATGCAGAACTGCATTATTTCCTCCGATAGACAGAATCACTTTAGGATCATGAAACTCAAACACCAAACCACAAACGAAAGTAAAAAAAGCAAAGATTCTGTAGAATTCAGCCAAGCTGCCAATCAAAGTGTGTAAATCAATTCTCTGTGGATTTAGTTTAAGGACAGCAGGGCAGAAAAATGATGAACTGGTTAGGTGGAAGCAGAAATGTATCTTCTGGAGAGAGACTGGTGTTTCTGTAGAAACCTTTCTACTGCTATTGTTTATCTCTAGAGATATCTATCCAATATGACATATTTGTGAGTGGAGAAAGTATGTGAACCTCTAGGATTAGCAGGTGAAATTAGAATCAGGTGTTTTTCATTAATCGATGAAACTGTTCTGTACGGAGGAACGGGATAAAATTCCTCCAGGCCGGTGTGCAGGACTGAACATCACTCACCCCCAAATGTTTAGTCATACCAGATACTGAAAGCAAAGGGTCACATACTTTTACCACTCACTAATATGTAATATTGGATCATTTTCTATTAGAATCTTTTTTTATCTTGTTTGTATAACTGGATTCTCTTTATCTACTTTTAGGACTTGTGTGAAAATCTGATGACGTTTTAGATCATATTTATGCAGAAATACAGAAGGTTTTAAAGGGTTCACAAACTTTCGAGTGCTATTGAATGGTGGGAGATGAGCTACAGTCTCTGATATTCATGTTTTAGGTAAATTCATCTCTCAGTTTTTTATCTTATTAATAGATTTAAGTACATAAAGTGATAAACATGCATGAGTTACTTTTGTGATTAAATGTTTTTTTTAATCAAAGTTGTTAAGCTAAAGTTAATGAGCTGAACTTGTTTTGTTTATGCTGGTTATCTGATCTAGGACGTTTCTGTACTGGTGTGTGTTTGCTGAAATTATTTCAGATGAATTAAAAAAACATTCTTCATTAATAACTGGTGTTTTTATTTGGTGGGGGCGGGGTGAGATGCAGGATACACAGGAACATCTGTTATTATATTTAGTGTAACTCCCTCAGTCCATAACTGGGTCTAATGTAAGATTTATAATTCAGCCTTTCTGAATAGAATTTAGAACAAACTCTAACCTGAAGCATGTTTGAAAGTGACTGAGCTTCTTTCTCCATAACACTTACTGTATCTGGGAGCTCCATGAGGGAGGAACCAGTCTGGATCCTAAATAGTTCCTCAGTTTGTTCTATTAAATCATACGATTTAATATTCAGGTCTTTTTCTTCTTCTCTCAGAATCACAGGTAAGATTGAACGAAACCTCACGACAATAAAACAGCTTCTTCACCCTGCTTCCTGTATTTCTGTTTTATGTTACTGTAAATAAAACTAACAATAAGGATCCCCGTGGTGCGGGGGCTTTGTTTGGGAAAAGTCCAAATCCATTGTTTTTCTTCCTCTCACTATCAGTTATAAAGCTGTACGTTTTTTACTCTATTTTCGGAGCAACTGGAGCATCCTCACGCTGAACGGAAAACCATTTTGGGAACGATATCAGGTACAGAAAAAAGAGCAGAGACAAAGAGCTTTACATGCTGTTTATATTCATTCCAGATTTATTCATTGATCTGAAGAAGCAGCGAGTCGAAATACAACGTGTAACCGGTACCGTACTGTGAGATTGGGCTACCTTTTTGATATCTTTGTAAGTCTGTGAAGAAGCACTCTCTGTTCTAATCCCTTATCTGTCCTTGAGTAGCCTAGCTCATTCTAAGCAAAGTTCGCACAAAACAGCTCCATATATGGGCAATGGAGTGTCCAGCTCAAGGACAAGCTCCTGTTTCTCTCACAATGTAGGAGTATAAAACTGTGTGTAATATTCTATTCTCTGACCATTGTTTAATAAAACCCAACTGCTTGCTGAAGTTTGGTTTGTTCTCCATTGCTCTCCAAGCGCTTGAGGTACAGTCTCATTCGACAGGAGGGTTGATAGGTCGAGGTCGAGATTTTTTATGTGTACTGTCCCTCCGGACATCTTTTAATGGTGATAAAACACATCACAGAACATACATCAATCACAGCATAAACACTTTCCATCATGACCCCTTTCCAGGTTAAGGAAACCACTCAATAATGTTACTTAAACTTCAAATACTATGAAGTATTTCCTGAACTTGGTTTTCACAGCAGCAAGTGACTAGGCACAAACGTTTATTTACTTTCTTAACTATCACATCTAAATTTAGTAAACATGAACCTTTTAACATGGCTCCACAAATGTGTACGTTTTTGTTCCCTTTGGTTCACATTTCCATAAACATCCAGGCAGGTTTTCTTCTGGTAATTGTTTTTAAATTAATTCCTGATTGCACGGGTGCGACTGCAGTAAAGAGAGTTAACTTTCTTACAATTGAACATTTAGGAGGGTTTTACTGACTCGGGAATTAATTTTAAAACAATTAACAGAAGAAAACCTTTCAGGCTGTTTTTTTAAATTCCTGAGTCAGTAAAACCCTCCTAAATGTTCAATTAGTTTCATAAACACGGAATAAAGTTTTTTACAACACATGAACACGTCCGTTTTAACCACAAAAACCAGTTATATTTCTCATAAGTTCTCATTCAGGTGTCACATTTCTTTTCACATAACACATACCTGAGAAACAAGACACAGGAGAAACTCTGTAAGGGCCTGTGGTAGCCTAGTGGTTAAAGTACTGGACTATGGACCAGAAGGTCAAGGGTTCAAATCCCACCTCTGACACAGTTGGGTCCCTGAACAAGGCCCTTAAAACAGAATTGCTTGGATTGTAAGAGTGTATTAATGGTAAGTTGCTCTGGATAAGGGCGTCTGATAAATAAATGTAAATAACTAATGACATAATAAATTTGGTGAGGAGTGGCACGATGGCACCCTTAACCTTACTTTCTTTCTGTCATTAGAACATCAAAAAAACTTACAACGTAATGTAAACTATAGCTCAACTATACCGAAGACCAACCATTCCAACCATACACACAAATGTGAACACACACAGTGTTGGGCTTTCACAAACACACAACATGTAATTCTGTACACACATAAATCTCTTTTACTGTCTCATATTCAGGCTGGAGGTAACAACATTTTGGCTCCTCCGTCTGTTTGATCTAAAGGTCATGAGTTTACATCCCTTATTAAGGTTAAATCCCACAATTAAAATGGGAAACTATCATGAAATAAAGATAGAAATAATGGTTAGAAAATCAGTTTTTAAATCCACACGATCTGTAAACCTTTAAATAAAAGTCGATATTGGTGGTAATTACATATACATGTAGACTTTATATTCAAATATTAATATTATTAATGCATTTTTGACTTATTGATTGACTATTTAGGAACTGTTTTCTTGGAGTTCCCCATGGATCACGTGACCAACGAGTATTTTGAACCGTTGATGCTAAACTATCTCTTCATCTACTACCTGTTACTACCATCCAATCACATGGATGTGGGGGTGGGGCATAGGGTATGAGCACGAGATTCAAAAGAAAACACCTGAGCTGCAGAATGAGCGATATTTATCAGGTATATGTTCAGTATTAACGGTGAAGAAACGTGATAAGACTTACAGGAGAGCACAGGACTAGAACCAGGACCAGGACCAGAACCAGAACCAGGAACAGGAACAGGAACAGAATCAGAACCAGAACCAGAACCAGAACCAGAACCAGAAACAGAAACAGAACCAGGACCACAACGAGAACCAAAACCAGGACAGAGAAAAAGAACAAGAACAAGAACAAAGACCAGGATCAGATCCAGAACCAGGACCAGGACCAGGACCAGAACCAGGACCAGGACCAGGACCAGGACCAGGAACAGGAACAGAATCAGAACCAGAACCAGAACCAGGACCAGGACCAGAACCAGGAATAGAACCAGGACCAGGACCAGAACCAGGACCAGAACCAGAACCAGAACCAGAACCAGGACCAGGACCAGGAACAGAATCAGAACCAGAACCAGAACCAGGAATAGAACCAGGACCAGAACCAGGACCAGAACCAGAACCAGAACCAGGACCAGGACGAGGAACAGAATCAGAATCAGAATCAGAACCAGAACCAGGACCAGGACCAGAACCAGAACCAGAACCAGGAACAGAACCAGGACCAGGACCAGGACAAGAACCAGGACCAGGACCAGGAACAGGAACAGGAACAGAAACAGAACCAGGACCAGAACCAGAACCAGAACCAGAAACATCATGTGTTGTATTTTACAGTTAAGAAGAGATTACAGTCGTCGCCCCCATGTTCCTAAATTAAGCTCCACCATCACATCCCAGAAACACCAAGACGTTAACCTTGGCACCACACCAACATGAAACACAACCCAAACTTTAAAGGAACCAGAAGAGGAACCAGAAGAGGAACCAGAACACAACCCCCAGGAACCAGGAACCGGATTAACAAAAGTCTCTTAGATAAAGAAAACATTGAGGTTATTCTTAGTGAAGCTGAGACTGTAAAACAGATTACAGATCATCATAACCACCTGCCTAAATATGCTCGGGGTGCCCCTGTGTCCCCAAGGACCTGTGGGATCTGCTACCGAGTCGTTACCAGCAGATGGTTTAACTCTTGGAAGCTCAGATTTTGTTCTTTATGGACCAGACTTTATTTGTAATAGGAGGAATTTGGAGGCCAAGGCAACACTTTGTCCTGTTCAGGACTGGTCTGAGGATTATGTACGGGACCTGGAACATTTTTATAAACTGACCTGAACTCCGACACTCTGCAGTTCCTGAACCGGTCGCTCAGCGAGCTGCGTCCAAACGCTTCTGAGATCTGGAGAAAGAGACGGTCCATGTATGATGACGACAACTTCATCACGGTCAGACCAACAATTAACGTGTCGTATTAATTAAAATATGATACCATCCCCAAAAAACTCCCAAACGCGGATCCGCCGACGATCATGTTTTAAGAATAGAAAACAAAAACATTTTTTTTTGTATCTCTCGGATCCGCCGCAGCACCAATGGTTGAAATAAAAAAAACAAACATTTATTTTTTAGCTTTTTCCGCCCTCTGGTGGAGAGCCAACGTTTTTCTTCTGTTCATTTTTTTTCCAGGTTTACTTTAATTTAATTAATTACATTTATTTCTTTATTTAAGAAAATAAATTTTAATTTTTAATTAAAATATGTCTTTTTATTTCTTCCTCCTTCCTTGTATTGATTTCACATCGTCCTCGAGAAATTGAAAAGTGCTAAAAAATAAAGATTTATTTATATTTTTTTCCTCCCTCCTCAGTAGATTCTTAAGTAAGAAACATCCGGAGGAACAAAACAATTAAAAAAGTCTGGGCTAACGATCAGAATAAAGTCCAGGTGACTCACCAGCAGCTCCGTGTCGAAGGCCAGAGCTTTAAACTGGACACTGCTGGTGTTTTTGAGCTCCTCGGTGAAGGTCGCTCCCTCTGAGATGATCAGCGTTCCTTCAAACCTGGAATCTTCTTTGCCTATAACACGACGTACGGGATTAGTCAACAAACTGGTTCTATCCCAGTACTGCCTTTTGACTGAACTGGGCTCCCAGTGCTCTAACAGCAACCCCACTGGCCCTGTGGTGTCCAAACCAGAACATCCTGGATCATGACCTAGAAATTCACAGGGCACCGGTCCATCACGGGGTACAGTGGCCCCACATCTAACCAATCTATCTTTTCTGGATGATGCCCGACCCATGGATGGTCCTGCCAGGGCTTAACTCAAGTCCTGCCCTAGTGGGGTTGGGTCTTAGACTGCTGTGCCCAGGCTGTGCCCTTTAACAGCTGGTAAGGCTGGACCATACCACCCATTCATACTCCAGCTTTAAGGGCTGTTGGTTAGAAAAGGGGAGATGGTACAGAGAAGATGCCTGGTCTGAGGCAGAGACAGGGTCCAGGGCAAGAGCAGTTGGTACAGAGCCTTCTCTGGTCTGGTCTCTGGTCTTATTCTAAAGTCCTGGTGTGAGCATGCAGCAGGAGAAGACGACGAAGCGCTTTCTGAACACGAGCAGAATAAACGTCGTTCTCACCATGATAAATAGCAAACCAGGACAGGGCAATCAGTCCGGCACAGACGAGGAACAGAGCGACGACCAGGGTGCTGAGCATAACCTCAAACGAGGAGCATGTCTTCCTTCCTCTGAACATGGTGGCTCCCTCAGACCTCCATTCCTCCATACGTACGTTCTGGATCCTTCTCTCCGGGCTCCTTAACGCTGATATATGGGGCGGCGTTATGGTTCCGTGTCTCCGTTTATCAGTCCGAATGAACGCTGTAAATGTTTATGGCATGGCAGGAACGCTGATTACACGTTAATGTGGGTCATCAGGGCCCAGCGTGATACGCCTTAATTATGGAGACACGTTTTAAGTTCTGTCCAGCCTTCTGGTTTAGGACGGGATGCAGGTTCACTAAATTCAGCAACAAACACGTCCCGAACTCTCCCGACCAGCCGGAACTTACAGTGACCAGTTATTAGAGGATGTGTCCAAATACTTATGGTCATACCAGGCCAGGACAGGTGTTGGACGGGTTTGAGGACTCTTGGCACCAAGCCGTTGGCAGACAGAGACCCCTGGTGACTTGACATAGCTCTTTGTGATCTTCTGATGACGTTTTGCTGCTTGCTGATGGAAATTGATCCATGAAGGTTTGCAGGCCTCGGTAGGTGGTGAGCTCAGGTGGGCGGGGCTTTGGCTCGGGGCTTCATGGCTTGCTTAACGCGCCTGACAGTAATGGGTGTGGTTTTATGTGGCGTCCATATACTTTTGGTCATGCTTGTGGAATGAGCTTCTGCTCCTGTTTGAGGCGTCTGTGAGCTTTGGTCGTATTTTAACACACAGTGGATGGGTTTGTTGTAGAGAAGGACGGGTCTCGGTCTGGACGGACGTCCAGAAAACTGCAAAATCTGCAAAAACTGCTTATAACTTAGCGATAAAAGCTAACATCCCACACGTCCTATGGCTGACCCCGGACACACTCTTATCCTAAAACCCTTCAAACAAACACCATCAGAGATAACGTTCCCAGCTACCCCCCAAACCGACGCTCCTAATTCACATCATAAAAGTTATTAATCATTCCTGATTGATTATCCACAATACAGATAAATCAATCGGTTTCCTGCATGAACACACCCGATGTTTCTGCTCGCTATAAACCGTTATCAGGAAAGCAATTTATTACACACAGGAGGGATGCAAAGTCCTGCTAAAAGTGTCAAATGATTACAGTACACATTACTGACCACACAGCCAAAGCTGCCTTCAAACTGCATTTCCCACAATGCCCTGTGGGCTGATCAGCTCCAGCTCCACAACAAATCCAATGGTGGCCTAAGACTTTTGCTCAGTACCGTATATGTACATTAAGAGCAAATGTGAAAAGGTGATGTTTTAAAACTTCCTCTATTGTTTCTTTCCCACCTTATTTTTTTATTTTTTTTATTTTAGAACTTCATCTATTATTTCTTTTTATTTTCCCTTATTCTTTTATTTAATTTAGAACTTTATCAATTGTCCCCCCCCCCCCACGTCTTATTTTTATTTATTTTATTTTAGAACTTTATCAATTGTTTCTTTTTCTGCCTCATTCTTTTTTTTTTAAATTGATAACTTTAGCAATTGTTTATCCCCCCGGCTTTTTTTATTTATTTACTTTTTTATTTAAGAACTTTATCAACTTTTTTTGTATTTTTTATTTTTATTTAGAACTATATCAATTGTTTTTTTCCCATTTTTTTTATTTGTATTTTTTTATTTAGAACTTTATCAATCCCCCCCCCTCGTCTTATTTATTATTGTTTTATTTAGAACTTAATTTATTATTATTTTTTACCTTATTCTTTTTTATTTTATTTTATAATTTTATCAATTGGGTTTTTTTTGCCTTTTGAATTTTTTTTTAATTTTAGACACTCATCTATTGCTTCTTTTCACACCTTATTCTTTTATTTTTATATATTTTTTTATTTTAGTATATTCATCCATTGTTTCTTTTCCCGCCTTACTCAGTAACAAACACTACTAAACACTCTAATATGTTTAAAGTGTGAAATCATTGATGTGATAAAGAGAAATATTAATATAGACTTATAATAACAAGAGATCCTTCCTCTTTCCTTTTTATTTTTGTGACTCATCATTTTACACTTAATTATAATAATTCATGTTAGAATCTGTAGTTTTATAATCTAAACACATTTAATCGTCTCTTTAATTTCAGAGAGCTGAACTTCACACAAAACACATTAATTAACGCAAATCATGCATTCAGAAACCGTTGAATTATTTAATTACCACACACACACACACACACACACACACACACACACACACACACACACACACACACACACACACACACACACACACACATTTGGAATCATTAATCTTGTTCCTGGATTTTTTTTCCTATCTTTTTTTTTTCCTCCCGTGGATTTTCTCAGCCGCGCTCTCCCCCGCACCCCTCTTTCTTGAGTTGGTACAATCCAGATTCGGACTCAGACCGTCTGAGCAGGAGGTCCAGGGGACGAATCCGGGCTGTGCCCACATCCACGGGGGCACCAGAGGGACGTAGGGGCCCTGATTCGGGTGCAGGAGGGGAGGGAAGGGATCGAGGGTGTAACCGGGCGCCCAGCGGTGATCGTCCTGAGCCGAGAAGCTGATGATGGGAAAAACGTGTTAAAAAACGCTCAACAATCCGATCAGTCTGATCTTCAATGAGCTAGGTTCGTTAATCAGATCATTAATCGGGTTTCGTTTCTAAATAGGAATAATGGGCCGAACTTTTAGGAGTACCCCAAGTCTCTGGCATTTCCTCATTTTCCACTCTACCACATGGACATGGACTGGGACTCTGGGGTCCTGACCTTACACACCTGTAGTCCATCAGGCCGTTCTGCAGGTGCACAGGTGCAGGTGTAGCTTCCTCAGGAGTGTGTGCTGGGGGAAACATCAAAGAGAAAGAAGGACAGATCAAAGAGAGAAGATCAGAAGCTTCACCTCGACACCTCTGTATCTGATTCCCAGACCGATCTCCAGCACCGCGTCCGATCTGACCGTTACCGTAGCGCAGCGTGATCGGATGGCCGTACAGCCGGATCCCGTCCAGCAGAGCGACGGCGTACGGCACCGCTTCGGCGTGTTTATACTCAACCAAGGCGTAAGATTTTGGATTTCCGTCTCCATCCCGTGGAAGATCGACCTTCTGCACCGGCCCTGCCTGAGGACACAGAATTAAGTCTCTTATTAAACCTGAATCCAAACAGGAACCCTCTATAGGAACCCTCTATAGGAACCAGCATCGATCATTTAATACAGAACCAGCTTAACTAATACAGTAACACAGAGTAACCACCAGGGGGAGACATAACGCCAGAGAGAGTACTGCATTCAATACCTTATTTAAACTTGCTTAGCTTTAATGCATTTGTATTTAAACTCTTTAGGACATAAAACTTCAGGTTTTTACTATTTATTCTTAAAGTTATTTACACATATTTAATTTTTGTTATGTGCATAAGGTAAAGCAGCCATGACTTAAACATTTAATAAGGCCAGACTTTTTTTATTGTTTGTTTCCCGGATCGCCGACGATCATATTATTTAGCTTTTTCCGCCCTCCCTTTTTTCCAAATTCACTTTAATTTAATGGTAAGTTAAATAAATTTTATTTTTAAATAAATAATACTAATATTTTTTTATTTCTTCCTGATACCTTGTATTGATTCCACATCGTCCTCGAGAAATTGAAAAGTGCTGAAAAATAAAGATTTATTTGTATTTTTTTTTCCTCCCTCCCTCAGTCGATTCTTAAGTAGAAACATCCGAGGAACAAGAAATTCAAAAATTGGACTTAGTAGAATATGAGGTGTGTCTACGACGCGCCGTAGCCGTCTTTGGATGACCATTACAGTCCCGGTTTCTCTGAATTCGGCTATTAGGGGATGCAAGAGTGCTGTGCGAATTTGGTCGTCTTTCTGGGTGTCCATTGTTGATATGTTGTGTGTTTCCATTAAAAAAATTTGGCCTTGATTAAATATGGCAGCCATGTTTTGTACAAAGCCTAATGCACATAGCCCACTCACCCCTTATTCAGATACGGTCATTTTCCCTTTGTTTCTGAAATAAAAGGGTGACCTTTGACTCACCTGTACTGTAAGCTACATACACAAAGCTCTATGTGGATCAAATCCAGCTCCTTCTTTAAAAAGCCCAAATAAATGCAAGCTGAGGCAAATACTCCATGCCAATAAAGTTGCCAGATTGGGGTTTTTTCTGGAGCAGGTCCAGCCCAGTACTGGCATTTTTCCAGTGGCCAAAATGAAGTCCATTTACAATTACCACACATAAAAAAACACTACAAATCAAATTTCCTTCAAAAATAAAGGCAGTATTTATTGATGCAAATCACCAGAAGGTTGCATTCACAAGAACACTTGATCGTACAGAGAATCGCTTTTTTCTTTTTTTTAGACTTTTAATTAAACCCTGGACATTTCTAGAAAAAACGAACCGTTTTATTCATTCCAAACATACAGTCTAACTGAACTCTGAACTGAGATCTTATTTCCTAACAGCAGGTCCTGAAGCTCTGCTTCACTCAAACTTGATTCCTTGGGCCAGCGGGAGCTCCTTGCTGTAGTTTATGGTGCTGTGTGTAAGGTAAAAAAAAAAAAAGCGTTATTTAATTTTGTGTCTTTACATGCTCTTAATAACCCGATTATAGTTGGATCTCTGCAGGTATCTCATTACCCACATGGTCAGATCGCACAAATCAAATTAAGGTCTAGATTAAGAAATCCGATCCATGTATACCCTTACTCTGACTTCAATCGATTTTCTCAGTCTGCAAATTCATGCAAACAACAGACCATAGTGTAGAAAGGAAGCAGAATCAAACACGGTTGTCAGTTCTGCATATCTGGAGAGACTTAGCTTCTGTTGGAATTTGTTTTCATAGAGCTCTGGCAACCCTGAAATTAAATGCAGCATCGTCGAAAGGGCTGCCAAACACTTTTGGAAAGACTGTGGAATGCAGTACAGTGTTCCCTCGCCACTTCGAGGTTCACCTTTCAAAAAATATTCATGAAAAAAAAATATATCGCTGATTTTCGTGGGTTTTTGCATAAGTTTTACAATACAGAAATCACAAAATGTATAAAAATATCAATTCTAACAATAAAAGAATGTTATAAATGGTAAAATATTACGATTTACAGTAAATAGCGTATTTACTCAGCGGATGAATACTCACCAAAAACGGGAAGTAACACTAGAGCATCGGCCG
>JAUZSV010133299.1:0-13598 GCA_034780495.1 Parotocinclus cesarpintoi | reverse complement strand
TCATTTCAATCTTTGTTTTGCCTCTTATTCAACTGATCTGTGATTTGTGTTGTTGCATGATCTGGCAACCCAGTAATTTAACATGTCAATGAATTAAAGGCAGCTATATGGGTATAGAACACTTTGTGGTGAATGCAGTGGAATGCAGTATATAATTGAGAAAATGGAGAAGTTGGTTATTTAATATTAAAGTTTAGAGTTTGCATCACATCACTCTGAGAGATTATAGGCTGGTTGCAAATCAGAAATCAGATTATTACCTGAGTAATGTAAACCCAGAGCTTTCACGCTATCTGATTATTGATCTGTATTTGAAGTGCATGTAAGATTGTTGATTGGACTACTGACAAAATCGGATTTTTTTTGTAGTTATCGGATTATAAAGTGCATGTAAGCAAATTTATTGTCAAGACTGTCGTCCACGTTGTAACTACAGCATTCTATGCCCATTTCTCAGTAAGCACTGATTGCAGCCAGTCTGTTGCTAGGCACAAGGCACACTATATTACAAGAGCGGTGAACATGGGCCATTCACAGTGCACAGTGCTGATCTGAGAGAGTGCGCTACACTGAGAATGGCCCACCTCCCACAGAATAGCTTTCTTCTCATTAATGGACAGAGCAGAGTTTACAGATCATGCATAGCACCAGATTATTCTACAGTTACTACAGAATAATCAGTAATAATCAGAACATCAGCAAATGTATACTTAAAAACTGCATCTGTATGAAGATGGTCAGTAAAGAAAACCATATTTATCACATATCATAAAGCTGTATTAAAACTGTACAGTACATTTAACCATGATAGTCAGTGATGACAAATACAGTATATAGAGTTTGGAAGGTGTGTACATGTTTCTGGTATTGGCCTACTCTCTGAATTATATATTTCATGATATATATTTGTGATGAAAGGCAACTAAAGCCAGCTTTAACAGAAAACCAGAACCACTATGCAAAGTCATCAGCTAAATCAGCCCTAACCCAGCATTAACCAATTGGACCAGCATGGGACATGGAAATCACATGGTCTTGCGATTTGACCAGCATATCAGCAACATGTACTGTTTTTTAATAGTGTCATGACCCATAATAAAACATATTTGATTTGTGATAGTTAATGGTGATGCCGTAACTGGTGGTTAAATGGAACTCACATTGTTTTAATGGCCTTGGCATTGCTTGTGAATCTGATTAACCACTAGTAACAAACACAACATATGGCGCATGTCTTTGGTGAAATTTAACAGAGATACAATTTAGATTATGTTGACATGGTTCGGCACGGAGTGAGAGCTGTTAAAGGAGAATGTCTTTTAATCCATCAACATTTCAATCAAATGATCTCTGTGATGAGCCTGGCTATCACAAGGATCACCCAGCCATTAGCACATATTTCACTTCAAACAACTAACAGCTGTACAGACTAGCAAGATGGTGGCTGGAGTCATACAAATACACAACTCATGTTTTAGAGTCAATTACATGTTCCCTGGAGATTACGTGTAGCTTTATTTTGACTTTATTCACTTGTCTCAATGACACTGTTTCAAGCGAAAATGTAGGCCGAACATTTTCTAGCTGCACGCGTCTTAACAAATGCGCCATCTGCTGGCTGTTTTACTAACTACGAGTCAGATCAGTTAATTTTTTCTTTCCTGAATCAAAGGCTGATCAGATCTTGAACTTGATCTTGATTTAATTCACGTCTGAACAACCTACGCCCTAAAGTCAATCACGCAGATGATATTCATTCATAAAAGTGTAACTTCAATAAAACACTCACAATGATTTGGGCAGTGTAGCATTTTATCAAGCAGTATAAAAAATCATAAGGAAACACATAAAACAGCATTAAAACTAGTTAGACATAACTCCAATATATGTATATATATAAACCAAAGGTTAGACATAAATCCAATACACAAACTTAAAGGTTCCAATATGTATATCTCTCACGCACCACAAACAACATTTACAGCATGTTTCCTTGAGAGAATGTACCTAAAAATCACAGACCTACATATTAGAAGTTGTCTGGATAGTCACTAAATATCTGTGGGGAAATACATTTGTATTTGTATATATTATCTTTATATCTATATATACACAGCAACTTTATTCAAATTAATTATAAATTCAGCTGAATTTTGTAAAGCCTAAATAAATAGAATAGTTACTATAGCCGTTTGTGTCAGCGTAGACACTGTAATACCACAAAAAGTATCAAACTGAATGTCTTGTTTAGAACTTGTGGCTTATTAGTAATGGTCTTATGCTTTAATTATGACTGTGTTCAGAGTTCGTTTATTTTCTTTATTTTCTAAGCACAAGGAAACATTAAAATGTCTGTTCGTGGTAATGTTACATATATGATAGACAGGGTATTAAATGTTTGAATATTTATTTAACAATAATATCCATTGCTCAAATGTTCAAATGAAAAGCGCTTGGCAATTCAGTTTGACGTTTACATGTTCAAAACAGCACATTGCAGTAATAGAAAAGTGTACACCAGCATAGCCTATGTGACAAAGTTGTTAGGTAGACACAGTGTTTCCCTGAGCTGTTGACCTACTGTGCCTTCATTTTGCACTCTCAGGCTGTTTGCCACTTGGAGGAGTCCCAGGCCAGGAACCAGCCGGTAAAGGTAGGGGGCTCATGGCCCTGCTTCACAATAACCACAGGTGTCCCCTTATCCCGGCCTGATGGGTCCGTGTCAATATACGCCTTAGCTGTAGAGGAATGGTAGGGCTTAGTGAGAAATGATTCACATTCTCACCTCTGGAGGTCTAAGATTTCCTGTCTATGCGACCTCTGTTTTCACATACCTCACAGAGGGACAATAGGCATATTGCTGTAATGTGTATTGCATCGCTCTCAGTTGTGCAAATCAGTCAGTCTGTTACAGTCTGTTATATTTATAAAGTCAGTGTGTTTCATTTGATATTATCTTATTGGTCTGCCAACTGTGGACAACTGTTAAATTATGGCTATAGAAAAAAAGAAAAATATATTTTATGACTAAATTCAATTAAACAAATACCAAATTTTAAAAAGCACAAGAAAATAAAGTGTAGTACCTGTGTATAGTGAAAAATAACCCGACAAATAGTCTAATCGCACAGTACCGCACAATTACTTTATGCTTATTTATATTGTGTTTTATACCAGTTGAAAATTATTCAATTATTTATTTAGTTTTTATTTATTTTTGCATGAACGCTGTGTTAGGTTTGGTCTACCTTAAAGAACTCATAGCTATTAAAGGTTGGGCCTGCATATTCAATTCAATTCAATTCAATTTTTTATTTTATTTTTATATATATTTTTAATGTTTTTTGCATATGTGTGAATAATGATAATCTGTCTAGCAGCACAAAGTCTTACATAATTATCCAAATTTGATTTAAATTATGCATTTATTAGTCAATCTTAAAATTCTACTTTTTCTATTCTGCGTGCATATAGTGTAAATTAAAAAATTAACAAATAACACACTTGCACTCACTTATATAATGATAAATATCCTGACAATGAATTTCCTGGAGCTCGCAGTACCATTTAATTACTATGATTTCAAAAGTAATTATGATATTTAAAATGTTTTAACATTTTATTTCTAAACTTTTATTTCTTGTTTTATTTTATTTTACATTGCTAAAATGGAAAAAGATAGTATTATTTATTTATTTATTAGTAAATGATCAACTATATTTGGTTAATTTTGCTTATTCACACTGAGTTTGGCTGACTATTAGCACTACACAGTCTTTAATTGTTAAAAGCAGCCAAAATGTTTTTACGTGAATAAGTAAACAATAAAAATAACTTTGCATCCCTGTGTACCATGTCAAAAACAATTAACGATCAAATACATTTCCTGAGTACTTATTACCATACTGTTACTCAATGTGTTTTCTTATGCTTTTGATAGTAGTGATTTTAAATATACAAAAAATGTTTATTAGTTAGTTTCTTACTTAGTTAGTTTAGTAAGGTAGTTAGTTAGGTTGTTTTTCTGTTTTATTTATTTAATAACGTTTTGAGTAGGTTGGGTTTGGCCAACTAGATCATAAATCAACAATATCATAAATTAATTAAACAGTTAAAATGAATAATACAAAATACTGTACTGTATATACTGACAAATCAATAAATGAAGAATTAAAATTAAAAAATTGTAATTTTTATACTGGTTTAGTACTGCAAAAATGTGTATAACGGCAAATAATGCAATAAATATACATTTTGAGTTTGTATATATAATATATATTTTAAAATAAATCATATTTTCTTTGCTACACTTATTTTATATTCTGTTACCTATTCTACTACGATCGAATATTTCACCCGGATGTTTCTTCCTTCACTTTACTGTCAGGTTAAAGCTTTAAATCTTTTATAACTGTTAGAAATAACACTGGGACTGATTTCATCTTTAATGCATAACGGCATTCTGTGTGTGTGTGTGTGTGTGTGTGTGTGTGTGTGTGTGTGTGTGTGTGTGTGTGTGTGTGTGTGTGTGTGTGTGTGTGAGTGCTTTTAGCGCTCCGCTTTGACACACGTAATGACATGAAATGTAACTGATATGCTAGGATCAAGCTTAATGGGATGGAATTTATTGAAGAGAGATAAATGTGTGCAAGAGCTGCTTACCAGATTTTACTGACTCAGTTCTTTCCACTTCATTGGCATCCTTTCCAATCCAGATAAACACCTAAGAGTATAAACCACGTTTTAGTGCTTCACAGTCCAGTGATTTTATTCAGATCACAGATATGTCAATCCAGTAAGGAACCTCTCTTTCTGTCAAGGCTTCTCTGGTTACACATAATAATATTACTGTTACAGTGTGTCACTCTTATATAAGTCTCCTCTACCTGATCCCAGACATCCAGCAGCATGACATCATCCTCTGCTAGGTCATCCTGGGTGAACTCACCAGGCACCTCTTCAATCTGAGTGGGAACAATAAAGTGGAAGATTTCAGGCAGTTAATAGCTGTCAGTTGTAATAGTGCCAATATTTTTTTATAACAGATGAACACATTGGGATTGTTCAGAGATTGTTTAGAGATAGTACTAAATCAGTCTCTGAGCAGAAACAAAAAGAAAAGAAACAAACAATAAAGCGACAAGGGCTGTAATGTGTCCGGTTCATGTCTGGTTTGCCAAATTGGTCTGAACATTTGTATGTAAAACAAGCCAACCCGCAGTGTAGGAACACTCCCCATTTGGTAATCAACTTACTGAATTTGGTAATCAGATCACTGAATTGGCAAAGCAGTCAGGCTAAGAAAGGGCAGTAAACCAGACAGGAATTAAAAAATGGCTGCAGCTTGGCATAACGCTGCCAGGAAAACGTCAAGGCTTTGGTGATGCATATGTGCAATGTCACACAAAAAACAGCCTTAACCTGGAAAAAAAAACTGTGAGCCCAGTATGAAAAATCACTTTAAATCACAATTTATGTCTGCTCTTAACTTGACTTCTTATTTTATGCTTACTTTCAATTTTAGGACTTTAATAAGGTATAACATAGCTGTGTTATGTCTATAGTATAAGTATACTATAATTCCACTTATAAACTGTGATAGCTTAGCAGTTTAAGTATTCGACTGAGGACCCAAAGTTTAAACCCCATCTCTCCCAAGCTCAGAAGTGTTCCAACGGTGCTGCGCAAGCCCCTTACCCCTCAGATGCATTTTAGGGTTGTATTAGTTGTAAGTTATTCTAGATAAGAGCGTTCACTAAATGACTAAATGTAATGTAAGGCATGTCCACAAAAAACACCAAATGAGCAGCCAGGGGCAACAGTGACATGTAAAATTGGAAAAATGATGCCTGCTCAGATAAGTCTTCATTTTAACTGCACTAATCCTTGGGTAGAGGTAAAATTTGGCGAAAACAACAAAAAAAGGCTTGGATTCATCCTGCTTTATATCAACGGTTAGGCAGGTGGTGGCCTAACGCCGTGGGGGGCACTTTAAGCCCTTTAACACCAACTGAGAATTGACTAAATGTCACAGCCAATCAGCCTATTTATTACCTTAGTGCACCATTCTTCTGATGGCTACTTCCAGCAGCATAACTCATGTATAATCAAAAGCTTGTTTTAATGAGTTCACAGTACTCAGATGGGCTCCACAGTCATCGGATCTCAGTCCAGCAGAACACCTTGGGGATGTGGTGGAACGACCAATTTGAATAAAACGTGAGTTTATTGTTAATGTGATACATGCTTTGAAGTGGTCAGGCACTCTGAGATAAGGTGAGATATGAAAGTAGGAGGTTACCTGAGCTTGTTTTTACATTTACATTTACAGCATTTAGCAGACGCCCATATTCAGAACGACTTACAAATAATACAGTCTTACAATCCAAGCAATTGTGGGTTAAGGGACTTGCTCAGGGACCCAACTGTGGCAGAGGTGGGATTTGAACCCATATATATGATATGATATGATATGATATGATATGATATGATATTATATTATATTATATTATATTATATTATATTATATTAAAAGACAAATCCCAAATTGTGCAAGCCAAGGGCAACAGTGGAAAGGGAAAACTCTTTAAATGTTGCAAAAATTAAACCATGGGACAACCAAAACTGATATATATATATATATATATGTGGCTAATAAGTCATAATGATAATAAGTAATAAGTAAGGCATGCAGTGTGATTGTTTAGAGTCTGTCTGCAGGTTTCTTTTCATGACGTGATGTAAGTGTTAAATCATTTAAAAGTACCGAGAACTTAATAAAGATCTCCTATCTGGCAGTCTGAATCCTGAAACCTGGCATATGTGGTTTGAAATAATCTTATTTACCTTATTGTAAAACTGTTATTAAACAGTGTTGTGCAAAATTAGAATTCTGAATATTGAGTGTACATACTTTTGAGTATGCTAATTTTTTAGTGCACATACTCAACTGTCAGTGTGCATAATCTGGATATATATTTTTTGGAGTGTGAATAATTTGAAAACTTATTTATTGAGTGTCCATAATTTAGGTACTTATTTTTTGAGGATGCATACTCATTTTTGAGTGTACAATATCTGCATAATTATTTTTTTATGCTCATCATTACATTTTTTTTTATAGTATGCATACTTATTTTTGGAGTGTGCACTGTCTGCATACCTATATGTTGAGTGTGAATAATTTGGATACTTGTTTTTTAAATATTTTTGTTTGAAATTTTCCCTAATTGTTGTGAGCAGTATATTTGGGGGTGGATCATTCTACAGTACACACATACATTATTATTATTATTATTACATTTTCATATTAACTTACTTTATTCACATAAAAGAGACTAGAAATTTAGTGTTAGACTGAAGTTGATTCACTGCAGGTCTGACTCAGATATGTGCACTTTATATTTTGACCGCTAGATGTCGCACAGTTTTGGAGCGATGTCAGCAACCTCCAATCGTTTCACTTTGCCATCAATAGCAAAAAATACCTGTTGCATTTCATATATTAAATGATATATCTAACATTTGTGAGCAGTGTTGTTCTGTGGTATTAAATCTATACTTTTTACCGTACCTGCAAAAAAATCAGTTTGGTTTTATTTAGAAGACACAATAGGCCTACAGATTACTTGCTAGGGTGAGGTTTTTCTCTTCCAAAGTCCACAACCACAATAAAGTTCCTAGCCAGCATGACCATGAGAAGACCGAGTGTTAATGGGCAGATTAAAACATTTACACCAGGACTGTCGCCTCACAGCGAAAACTACTCCGAATTCCTTGCCTTAGGTTAATTGGTGTCTCTCAGAGTGCTCCTAGTGTGTGAGTAAGTGAACCCTACGATGGATTGTCGCTTTGTATAGAGTTCCTGCCTTGCGCCCTGTGCTGCCGGCAGATACGAAGCAGATAAGATAGTGAGTGTGGGAGTGACTTCTAAATTGCACTAATGTCACACGTATTTGCAACTTCTTTTTACTTAGAAACTCAACACAACATTTAGACATTGCACTCTTGTATTGTTATCACATTATACTGTACTAATCTATACAGGACACAAATGTACTAATCCACTGATCACAGGGCTGGGTACAGGTTGCTATTACAATACCAGGGAATAAACCCTGACTGGCTCCCCCTCCATTTGAGGACAAACCCCCTGCCAGAGAGTTCTACTGAAACCCTGCAACAATTGATAGACAATTACTCAACAAAAGGAGACCAATCAGTGGTGAGGAGTTCTCTTTTTCTACTAAAAAGTTTAGTACGGATATATGTATGTTTTTGTGACCATAGTTCACTTTTCTGTTCTGTATGCAAGAGATTTTTACATCTAAGTGTCTGATTTCATGTAGAACTGACTTAAAGGAAACAGAAAGTAAAGCGACTGTTGTTTGTTTTGGGTTTTTTCCTTTTTTTAGATAGAGGTGGAGCAACACAGCTGGTTATTACAAAACCATTTTACCGCCTTCCTGGTATTCCCCTAAATTCTCCTTCTTTTTTGGCGTAATATTTCAACTTAAACTGCTAATTCATCTCATTATTTTCTCGATAACATCCACATATACATATAACAGTGGCTTGGATGTGTAATTTTGGGCTTTATGTTAACTGCAATTCAAAACCTGGACGTTTCCTTTCTCTTTTAGTTCACTAATGTTTCTCCATATGCCTTTGTTCTGGTTTTGACCTTTGCCTGCTTACGACTGAACATTTACATCTTGTGTTTAACCACCTCTTATACTTGCTTATTACATGTGCCACAACATCTGTTGTGATGGCTATATTTAAAACATCTAATTTCTCATTAAAACGGTTTCCTGTGGTCATACCACCTAACATAACCTGGGCCAGAAACTGAAGCAAAACTGTGTTACAAACAACAGAAAATTTCCAAGTACACCAATCACACCTGCATGTCTACTACATTTGTGTACTACAAACTCAAACACTTAGCACTTGGACCACACCTTTTTTTGTCACATTTACAGTTTAACATATGCTCTTATATAGAGCGACTTAATTGAGTTGCATGTGACTATTCAGCTCACAGGAGATTTATGTATAGATTTATATAGTATAGATCCTTCATCAATAAGCCTTTCTGTCCCAATTGTATGATACATAATATTATTTATCAGAGACACTGATTAAATAAACCTCACAAGTTCATTTAATGGTTTTGCCTGTTTAAATTTGGAATTGTTTATTGTTCTTACTTTAGAAATAATGTATTTTGGTTATTATTAGATATATTTCATGTATAATGTACCATAAGAACGGCACAAAGAGTTCATAATATTAGGATTTGATGCATCATCAACGCCCGTCAACATTCATGACAAAGAGTTCCATAAGCCTCACAGAACATTTTAACTGACTGATAACACTTAAGGAAGCAGAATGGGTCTGATTTTCAGTTAAAATGTAATGAATTAAACTGGATCTTCCTTAAAACACATAAGGTAAGTATTTTCGGTGATTAAGGCCTGAGGTAAACCTGGTCACATGGTTTCTTGTAATTCGTGCCGCGTTTCAGATGTGCAAAACCTTCGGGACTGAGATCTGCCAGGAAACAGAGGACTGAAAATTCTGATTGGTGAAAATAAAAGTAAAGTGGGCGGAGCTGGAGCGGTATATAAAAGGTTTCTCACACAGTCCGTTTCAGGTTCAGAGGGAAACAGCGAGTGTGTAGGAAGTGCAGAAGGGAGTTCAGACATTAGTACGACTGTATTACACTTCTTATTTACTTAAAAGTTGGTCATTTCTGTGGAAGAAAGATGAAGTTGGAGCTTTCATTTGTCGTGCTTGCTGTCCTGTGCGCAAGTGCTTTTGCTGCAGTGTGTAAGTAGACTTCTTTGTATTTACAGTTTCTTTTAGGCCTCTTGCTTGTTTTGTTCTACGTTAAGATTAACTTTCCATTTAAAATGACTTATCTTTTTAAAGAGTGACTGTATTTCAGTAGTGTAAATGGTTTGCTATTATTATTATTATTATTTATTTCCCTGTTTTGTTTTAGCAATACAGTTGCCTATTTTGAAGTGCAAATATATCATCGAGATCGAGGAAAATAGTTATCCAGAAAATGTAATTTATTAAAATCAAATAAACAGTATTTATTTAGATGAATGCTTGTTCTTAGTCTATTTTCTGCCCAGAATACATTAGGGCAATAGGCGGAGTTTGGAATCCCCCCTTCCTTTTTTACTTTCACTTTGGCTCTGAAGGTTGTTTTTTTTAGATTAAATCAGGTGTTGTAAACTATAAAAGCAAAACACAGCATTTAACAACAATATACTGTTATTTGTTGTTATTTTGGGTGTAATATAATTTTTATAATTTATCAACGATCACTCTCGATTGAGCCTAAAGGGACCGGTACAGTAATAAAAAAAAAATCATATTTACCCATTTTACAGAGTTAATCATGTTTATTTTTTTTTTTTAATCTAAAATGTTTAAATAAATACAATATTTATACAATATCTTTACGATCTAGGATTGATGCAGTTAACCTAGCTCCTCTATTTAAGTCATGGTGGAATACATAATTGAATTGCTTTATGAGAAATCATTAATTTATGTAATTGGTATGGGTTTATCTTGTGACAAAGAAAATTCATTTTGAGTATATATGATTTTATATTCATGTAAATAACAAAATAAAAACAACATATAGAATTAAATTGGCAATTCAAATGTGAATCCATGGTCATTTGAAGCATCAATAATATTAATAATAATAAGGAAAATTTCAAAACCACCAGAACAATGAATTTCTAATATGCAAACCCTAGGAAACAGATTAAAAAATATATATTTTGTAGAACAGTCCAGTTATGACTTACAGTATCAGTGATATGTTGATACGTTCTAGCAATTATATCGTCTTTGGAAGTGCCACCAAACATGATGGCATAAGATACCTCGTATCGCCACCGTATGGCTGATTTTGATTTTTTCTTTATCTGTAGCTAAACCAAAAATCCAGGTGTACAGCCGTAATCCTGGCGAGTTTGACAAGGAGAACACGCTGATCTGCCACGTGAGCGGCTTCCACCCCCCAGACATTGATATCAAGCTGATGAAAAATAACGAAGAGATTCCTGGTGCCAAACAGACCGACCTGGCCTTCGAGCAGGGCTGGCAGTTCCACCTGACCAGGAGTGTGACTTTCACCCCGAAGAAAGCCGACACTTACTATTGCCAAGTCCGTCATTTGACTGATACAAAGCAGATCTCCTGGGGTAAGGATGAGTTAGTCCAACAACAGAGATAGGCACACTAACGTAGAAAACCATTAGGTTCTCAGGTTAACTAAAACACTGTAAAATAATGTGAAACCAGTTTATTTAGACCTAGCAAAAGTTGTTCTTATGTCCCGTTTTTGCTTGCAGTGAAATACACAATTCATTTCTTGACTCTTTTATTTGTAACCTCTCGAATAATGCAGGTTTTCTGTTTGAAAATGAATTCTGCTTTCATTGCTGTGCTGAACAACTTATCGAATGTCGACAAAGAACGATTGCTAGCCAATCCAGACCCAAAAGACGACATTTTTCATCATTTACGAGTTTCCCATGCATTTTTTCTGCGAGTCGTTAAAATAAATAAATACCCCAAACATGACAAACCTAGAAACTGGACTTGTTTTATAATCAAGAAAACTATTATTGACTGGGTCTAGTCACTAAGACGTGCTACATCGAGTCAATCACAAATCTGTGGGGTTTTCTTTTGCAAAGCTTTTGTGTACAGCTTTGGGGGGTTTTTTATGATGTCTGAACATGTATTTGTTTTCCCCTTGCAGAGCCAGACATGTAAACGTCTTGGATCCGGTAAGTGAAAATCCTATACAATTAATTGATTCTTGTCACGTTCTTTTTCAAAGAATCTAAAATAATGAACCATTAAATAATGCATTATTTCTAATGCTTCACAGATTCCAGCTTGGCTCATTGGCCTGCGTTGTGACCATCTCTACAGCCTGATAACATGATACCAATTTACAAAGCTCTGTTAGTAACAATTTGGCTAATTAAAGCATTTCTTTAGTACACTGCTCACGAAAATTAGGGGATACTTCAAAATATAAACATCCCTTAATGAAATATCCCCTAATTTTTGTGAGCAGTGTCTTTCCATATATGATCTATGCACCTTTAGATGCTTTAATTGAGCACTGTTTCAATTTAAACTGTGTGTATGAAATTAATATTGGGTTGTCTGTCTTTACTTTTAATCATCAAGGTGTGTATAATGCTTTTTTCTGGTCTTGTATTTTTCATGTTTTTAGTTTTAATGGTGTCTTGATAGTGGGTTGGGGGTTAATTTGAATTATGCCTTTGAAAATTACAGTCACTGTAAAGTGTTTGCACTAGGCATTTTTGCTGCATATTTTAAAAGGGTGTGTACATAGGACGGTGGTCATCAAGAGATGCCGCCAATTAAAAGTAATAGGGATGTAAGGCGGTTTAAATCACTAGAATATCAAGAAAGGAAACACATTTTTGAAACCCAATTTGAAGCATGATTTCATTTGGCTATTTGCATAATTTGGCTAAATGATGAAAAATGCATTGGATTTATACTACATGGGCAAAAACGGCCTTGAGTAAACACCATAAGAAAACTTTTACGTAGCTGGTAACTGATTCTCTTAAGATAAACATTACATATTGATCAAATTGATGTAAACGTTTTCTCAATAAAGTTATTAAAGAACCCAGTACCTGTGATTACTCATTTTATTTTTTCTATTTTAAGATATTAATATTATTATACATTAGAAAATGATAAGCAGTAAATGATACAGTCAGTGAAATAAATGGCAATGCTCTTCTATTGGCGGTGGTGCCGCCAATTTTCCTCTTGCCTCCCGAAAATATGGATTGTCTTATTACTCATGGATCATAAGGCCAGACTTTTTGAATTGCTTGTTCCTCGGATGTCCCTACTTAAAAATCGACTGAGTGCTATTTTTTAGAACTTTTCTATTTCTCAAGGACTATGTGGAATCAGTACAAGGAAGGCGGAAGAAATAAAAATTATTTAAAAAAAAGAAAATTTAACCTACAACTAAATTAAAGAAAAAAAAATTAAATGAACAGAAAAAAAACGTTGGCTCTTCACCGGAGGGCGGAAAAAGCTAAAAGATTATTATTTTTGTTTTTTTAATTTCAACCATTGGTGCTGCGGCGGATTCGAGAAATACCCCAAAAAAAAAAAAAAATTTCATTCTATGTATGACTGGTAATAATAAATGCACCACACCAAAAACACAACCCCCACCCAAGCAAGGTTTGCTTCCTGACAAAAATGAGATTATAACAGGCAAAATCAAACTGAAAAACACAATTTCTGATGTTTTGCATTTGTATCAGTTTAAAGAATTTAAATCGCATTCATCAATCTTGCACCAGGTAGGTCTTCTTTAGTAAATCCAAGTCCCTGAGCAGATCGGTTAACTCATTAACTACCAAATTTTTTTTCTGAACATTTTTCAATTTATTTCTATCCGTCTACATCCCATCAGTAGGCGAGTTAAAGCACCTGATCCCCAACTGGGGATCATGGTTTTTAATGGGTTAATTCTGACTGTGATC
>JAUZSV010133188.1:0-13599 GCA_034780495.1 Parotocinclus cesarpintoi | reverse complement strand
TGTGTGTGTGTGTGTGTGTGATTGGATAATTTACCTAGTTCAATAACTGACTAAGAATGCTATTTATGTGGGCAGCATGGTGGCTCGGTGGGTAGCACCACTGCCTCAAAACAGGAAGGTCCCGGGTTCAGTCTCATGGTGGAGCGTGTCCTTTCTGTGTGTTAGTCTGCATGTCCTCCCTGTGTCTGCGTGGGTTTACGCCGGGTACTCAGTTTTCCTCCCACAGTCCAAAGACATGCGTGTTAGGTTAATTGGTGTCTCTAAATGTGGCCCTTAATGTATGACTGCAGTGTGTGACTGTGTGTGTGCCCTACGATGGATTGGTGCCCCGTCTAGGGTTGTTCCTGCCCTTGTGCACAGAGTTGCGGGGTGGGCCCGTGACCCCATTTGAATTAAGCGGAATTAATGAATGAATAAACTGACTTGCAGTTCCGGAATTAAAACCACTTTGGGGTTCAGCAATATGAAGATATAATCTATTTAAACAGTACATTGATAAATGAAGCAGCAGTGCTGAGAGAGCACGTCTGGGTTATTGTGATAGAGGGTCAGTGTACAGTTTGTAAGAGTGACTCTGTGGGCTCAGTTCTTCATTGTGCTGCTGCACTGCACTCCACTATTGTGCAGCGAGTGTGGGTGCAAACAGGGACGGGTCTTGGTGTAAATAATGTTGGACTGTAGGAGGTGATGTCGCTTATCGTGTACATCTGCACCACCAGTGACGTGAGCAGACCTACCTGCTATTCTTCTGGTTCTAACAGACGCAACGGATCCTCCGGTAAATCCTTTATTATAATAGGCATGTCATGTAGTGAATGTGCATTGCTTAGATTTGTGGCTGTCAGCACTGTGTTGTGACGGACCGGTGTGCTTGAGGTCTAAGTCCATTATATATGCTGGTAGTAAATCGTGTAAGGTTATATCTGACGCCGCATGGTACTGTAAGATGCGGTTAGGTGTAGCACCGGTTAGTCACATGGGATAAGTTTGAGACAGCGCTGTTTTGACTCAGACGCTTCACCGGGACGAATTTGAATGACAAAGCATCTGAAATAGGAGTTCCCGCTTTAATTAATCAGTTAGAACACGAATAAGGGCTTAAAGATCGGTTTGGTTTGAGCTGGGACGCACTGTGTATTGCTGCATCATCGGTTCGTCGTCGGTTGGGTTTCCATTCTGCAGTGACGCCCCGTGAAAGCATGCAGGATACTTTTGTTAAAGCTACATGAAGCTGTACAATTTTAAGCTCAGGCAGCTTGTGATATAAACCATTTAGTGCATAACTGCATTCAAATCGATTCTACTTTGTCAGTACAGACTGCACCATGTGTACACGCAGTCTGTGGTGCATACAAGCTTAAACCTACTCTAGTGGTCATACTAAGTCACGCGCATTTGTAGATAACTGTGATTTAGAATGCGTTTTAGATATGTGAACATTTTACATTTTAGTCTGTTTTATTCAAAGTAGAGCGCCCTACCTTTTTAGATAACTGATTTAGATTGCGTTTTGGATATGTGTACATTTTACTTTTGCCGTTTTTCTATAAATATTTAAAGTAAAGCCTCCTGTTTTAGGGTTGTGTGTGAGATATGCTTCCTAAACCAGGTGCAACCCTGGACTGGTTGTCAGTGGTATGGTTCTGTAAAAACATGGTCACCCGACCTTCACTTCGCCAGTCCCATCCAGGATTCAAATACTTTTTCATGAGTTGCTGTTTCCATTGAGTCACTAGAGCAGTTGAACAAAGCTAAATATAAGAAATAACCCACACTAAAGCTTTAGTCATCGGTATAGAACCTGTCATAATCTGCTTCTTCTAAAGATGTGATAACACAAACACTGGCAGGCAAAGATGCACATTTAGGAAGTCACCACAAAAATGGATGGATTTTTAATGATTGTTGTGTGAACTGACACGGACAACACTCCAAAATGTAAAATCCATTATAATATAAAGATTGTAATGTAAATCTAGTAGGTTGTAATATAAACGTATTTTATGTTTTGAGTAATATATGTGGTGTTTGCTTGTTCTCCCTGTATTTACAGGGGTTTACTTTGGGTGTTACGGTTTCATCTAAAGTCATGCGTTAGGTTAACCTATTGGTCTAAATTGGCTCAGTATGAATGCGCCTGCCTTGTTTCGAGGTAACGTTGGTTTCTGGTGTAAACGGCTATTGATACTGATAATTTGCTGACAACACTTTAAAGATAAATAATAATAAAACAAAACATTTGTGTATAGGATTTTTCCTACATGTAGAAGCTAAGTGAACAGTCAGAGGTGGAAAAAAGAAACTTTGGGAGATTATTTTGGGAGTAATCCTGAGCAACAAGATAAAAAAAAAAAATAAGAGTATGATTATATGTAGACCACATTCTATGGTAGAATATAAAGAAATTGTATGTGTTAGATATTCAGCGTAGTGTGTTGTGAACAGAAGTAGATTTTAGGATGATTCGTTTCCTAACGTGTACCAGTATAATTTCTAATTGTGGTGCGTATGAGATGATTTTACATACCGGTAAATAGTTTGCTTGCTTGCTTTCAGTACTTCAGAAATCGTGATTATCTGATAGTTCCATTATATTATGTGGTTCTGAATCATTTTTGTTGGGTGTGTTTTCTCCTCAAATAAATGTTACGTACTGATAATAGGCCAGTCATATTGATTCATTTAACCACTTTGAAACTTGCCTGATTGTTCAGAAGTTTCAGTCCAGAGGACTTTCCTATCAACAAAGTCTCAAGATCACAAAACTATAGGCAGTGTAGCTAAATAGAATAGATACATGCCTGTTTGTATACCCTAGTCTCAATTCGATATATGAACTATACTGACTTCATGAATCACACTGTAACTCGAGGCCTGCTGTCTGCTTTTCTTCTGTTTCCTAGTGACAAATCTGTTTTTCCTGGTAACTGTCTGTTAGGAGCCCAATTACACCAGTCTTCACTGGGAAATGATAATATATATATCTATTTTTGGATTGTAATATATTTTATTTCTTTATTTCTTATGTGTTTACGATGTTACATATCCTTTCCTTATTTTTACTGTTGATTTTAGAACATTATTACAGTTTATGTAAGTCTGCTGGATGCAGACACTTACAGGTGATAATGACTAGATTTAAATACTGCATGTTATGTGATAGCTTAAAAACCTCACTTCTTGGGGAAGTATCATAAAGAGACTTGGGAGCTGACAGTACGTTAGTTGGCATTCCATCATTAATTCATGTCTCTGCAGCACAGTCTTAAGAGTTACATAAGTGAAAGACTTTCCACGTTCTCTGCTAATGGAAACATCCAGCAAATGACTTCCAGTTACCATTAAGTCTGACTTGAATTTGACTGAAATAAAAACCTGGGTTTTTAAGGTACATGTACTGGAAGATAATGCGAATTGTTCAACTCAAACCTATTTTCACAATGAATAATATGTGAAACAATGCATTCAATTACAGAAGGTACTAACCAACCTGCTTTGATTATCAGTGGCTTATCAGGATTTTGTAGAACCTCTTCTAGCTCACTATCCTGAACTATTGTAAGTTAACCTACGTTAGGGGTATCAGAATCAGAATCGGACTTTATTGACCAAGTATGCTCACACATAATAATTAACAAAAACACATCCAACCTAGCCATCCTCCTACACGCACGCACACACCCACCCACATAGACACTCAGTGACATACACGCACAAACACAACTGTGGACTGTGCATGTGCAGAGTTGTGAGTTGAATTGAAAAAGTAAAGTGCAAGGTGCAAAAGCGCAGCAGTGCGGACAATGCGGACTTAATTAAATAACTATAAGTATAAATATAAATATGGGGAACAGAAGGTGAGGAGTGAGAGAACATCTGCATATGGATTGTATGTTTGAATGTAGTAGTAGTCTGTGTCCAGATGTAGTTAGTCATCTATACACATCTATACACACTCTATACACACTTAAGTCAACACCAATTTAGAGCAATCAATTAACCAAACCATGTCTTTGGACTGTTGGAGGAAACCGGAGTAGACACCCACGCAGACATGAGGACTCCACACAGAAAAGACCCAGGACCTTCTTGCTGTGAGGTGGCAGTGCTACCCTAGAAAAGACCGTGCCACCCTTTCAGCCTTAAACTGACGCTAAGTCCTCACAAATACGATATTAGACCTAATAACCGTAAACATGCCCTTCCATCTGCTTGTTTGACGAACATAACAAGAGGCCATGGTGTTGACTTGGCCTATAAATTCCCCAGATCTTAATCCAATCGAGCGTCTGTGGAATGTACCGGACAATCAAGTTTGGTCCATAGAGGCCAACTTCATAAATTACAGCCATTTAAAGAGCCTCCCAGATTAGACTGTAGTATTTAGACAATCATATTTTAAAAGGCATTACATTTACATTATTTAGCAGACGCCCTTACCCAGAGCGACTTACAACTGGTACAGCCTTACAAGCCTTGGGTTAAGGGTCTTGCTTAAGGACCCAACTGAGCTTGGCAGAGGTGGGATTTGAACCCAGGACCATCAGGTTCATTCAGGTCCAAAGTCCAGTACCTTAACCACTAGGCTACCGCAGTACCGCATTACCAGCCAGGGGTCCCCAACTTTTTCATTAAGACTGTATATTTAAAATCATAACTTTCAAACAGAAAGATAAACAATTTCAGACCCCCTCCCCACACACTCTGTGTCATACAGAATAAAGCAACTAAAATTTGTGGTGCAGTGACAAAATAAGTAGAGGTTCTTAATCATATGCAAGAAATATGGTTTATCATAGACCACATGAAAAATGCTGAAGCCAGCATTAAAAGTTTCTAATACCCCTTACCCTGGGTCACTGAGCTATATCAAAGTGTATCTCTAAATCGCAGCCCGCTGTGGTGACAGCAGAAGGAACAGATGCTGTGCAGCTGTGCACTGTTGTTCCTCAATGCTTTAGGAAGCATTTTCATGCAGACATATTTAAACGCAGGGCATTTATGGGCAAAAAGAATAGACTGCAAAAAACTAAAGATTTTCAACTGAATCCAAATCAAGAAGTACAAGTATGTGGTGAAGGACCTGGATGACCTGGTGAAGCAAGCTTTCACTTCAGTATACAGTGCACTACATCACACAGGGAACAGACAAGGGTGTGTTCCAAATCACACTACCTACTAATACTACCTAACAATAGGTCCAAGCTACTCTGGGGGTATTCATTTTGGATGATAATTGTTTGGTGCAGCTCCTTCCAGATTACACTCTAGAACTGTTTGATGCATACGAGTTTATTTTCACAGTCAAATTTGCATATGACTCGAGTGAGGCCTCGATTGAAGAGTGGAAAATCTCATCTCTAAACCTTTTACCCTGACACGTCTCTAAAACATTGTTGGTGACTAAACCAGCCTTAAAATAAAAAAATTGCTCGTACTAAGAGGGTTCTGGTTGCAATGCAAGCCTTCTCGATTCAAGGACAGAACCGATATGTTTCACATCACAATTAGACATCTGTGATTCCCAAAGATTCTTGGGGGACACGCTGGTCCGTAAGGGCAGATCTGGAAAACGAGAAAACAGGCAGTGTTAAATATGTTCCTGATCTGCTGTGCTCCTGACCTGCTGATCTGTAGGTGAGTGTAGCTGTTAAAGCTGGAGGAGATTGATCACAGGTCTGAAGTGTGGAGGGAGGAGAAGAAATGAAAAGAAGGAAGAGGCACGGTGTTGGCTGACCATGAACAGGACCTCCCCCTTACCCTCGCAACTCGGATCGGAATACCGGGCCGAGATGGATGAGTTATTCCCTGATAAGGAAGTATGAACTCCCAGGCCGTCATTCCAGAAATGATAAAGCCTGACAGAGCAGATATGGATATCCAGTCAGTATGTACGCACAGCTGCGAGACAAAGACCTTTAGTCAGGTACTGCTAAAGCTACATTTTTTCACTGCTGAGCTAACTGCTCCCCGCTGACACATTTATGTATGCACACACTTGCACGTAGCATTCATGGGGGTCCACTGTGTCACCACGGATCACTGCCATACAGAAGCAAGGGCTTGGGACACTCGCTTCCTGCTTAGTCAAACAGGAAGTAGTGCTCCATCACAGAATCACGTTCATGCTGTCAAGGGTTTGGACAGGGGGCATATTGATTTTTCGTTTAGCACGAATCGGGTTTTGTTGTGTCTGTTCCACATGCATTATGGATATTTTACTATGAACCCTGGGGCCCAGAGCATAACCTTCATAATTAGGGATTTAGTCAGGAGTTCCATGCAGCTGATGGATTGTCCAGGCTCCTCTAAGCCAAAACAGGTGGATGGATATTAAAGCTCCTGCTATAGAACTGGACTGTATATGCTTCATCGACAGACCCTACTGTGTAGGATTGGTAAATAGGTGATTTAGGTCAACCATTATTCCCTTAAGATTGAGGACTTTTGGATGAGATCCATTGTCTAAACCTGAGGCTTTGTAAACAGATGAGTTGTTGACAGATGGCTGCCATCAATATCACAGTGAGCAGTAACAGACTCTGGTCTTGGCGTCAGACCAAACTCCAAAACTGGCTCCAAGTTGACCAGACAATAGCCCTATCATGAGTGGTACTTTACAGTATGTCAGACATTCAGAAACATCCACAGGTATTGACCTTTATACTTATAAACCTATTATGCATATAAATACTTATAAACTATAAGGTCAGATCAACAAGGAATACTAAAGAATATTAATACATTCTGTATTTAACAGATATAGTGCTGTGAAAAAAAGTCTTAGGTCAACATTAGATGTTGTTTTAGCAAAGCTATAATGACCATATATAACATATTGTAGCTGATTATGTCATACATATTTGAAACTTGGATTTTTTTATACATTCAAACTTGGATTTGTTACCCCATAGTACTCTTTTCCACTGTTTTACATTTTAATCTTTGCATATCCCAGTCCAAAAATGGTTTATTGCCTGCTACCCTTCCAAAATGACCATTCCTGATCAGACTGTAGAAGGGTCATCATGGCAACCCAATGAAGCTACCAGATGCTGCTATTGCTCAGGTGTGAGAGGAGATCACACTAAATGGAGTATTGTGCAAAAGTCTTAGTTCAGCATTAGATTAGATATATCATTGTTTTAGCAATGTTATAATGACCATATATAATTATTTTATATACAAGATAATATTAAGATAAGATATATTATATATGTATATAATATATATAAGATATATAATATATATATTATACATTATTTTATATATATAATATAATATAAAATATATTTTATATATAAAATATAATATAATATAATATGTAATTATTATCATATACATGGCATGTGTATGTAATATTAAAAAAAGTAAAAAAAAAAATGCTACAGTGCAAAGTATTTGGTGTGACCTCTCCTTACACTTGATAAATAGCAGCATCTGGCAGCTTCATCTGAATGCCAAGTTGATCGTAATACAGTTCGAAGAATTGTTCAGGAATGTTTATTTGATTGGAAACAGGGTAAAATGCTAAAGCTCACAAAGGCTGGAATAAAGATTAAAGAAAAATTGTATTATGGAGTGTCAGTATGTTATATATGGTTACTATAGCGTTGCTAAAACAACAAATCAAATGGTGGCCTAAGACTTTTGCACATTACTGTACTTGCTACTGTAGACTATAGAAGCTATTTTTGTGATTTTTCTTTTTTTTATATACTGCAAACAAATATCCTGTATTTTCTGGATGTATTCTGGTAAATAAACTGAGAATTCATTATAACTGGTGATTACACCATTGCTGAAACATTACTATATCTAATCAAATGGGTTTGGATTTAATGTACTCATGGGGATGTTGGCAGGACCATTGGGGATGGACTCGAGCCACTTGCTGATGGTGTACAGATGATGTAGATGAATTAGGAGAGCCGAAAGTGGCCTTGAGCAATGTGATGATTGGGAAGGTTGGGAATGGAGATGCTTTAATCGTTGCCCAGCTTTCTACAGCCAATCCTGGATTATTTATTATGAAATGATAAACTATATGCTTGGCTTTCAACATGCTTCACCCAGTACAGATGTAAAAACTGAAATCATAGCAGACTTTTAACCTCGAATACATTGTTTAACGTCAGATCCAACATGTTGGAGCCAAAACAACCAAACTAAGACAATATTTAACTAGGGTTGAAGTCAATGTGACATAAATTGCACCCTAATTCATTCCTTCACTCACCTCTGTATATCTTTGCTCCTTCAGTCATAGTGGGCAGGAAGTTACTGGGGCTCATCTTCCAGCCCTCCTCTTCCTTCTGAAAAACACACAAGCACTCTCTTTAATTCATTCTCCCAGGTTCATCCATTACTCCAGCCATAGTGAGGTAATGGACAGTGTCAAGACCAATAGAGTCGAGTCCGAGACAAGACCAAGACAGAGAATACCATGACTTTTAGTAGTTGAACCCTATGTAGAGAAAAGCCCCCATGTGTAATAAACATCAATAGTATTATTACTTCAAGAGTGGCCAAGACGAAGACCAGATTATGTTTCCATCCATTGTTAACATACAAGAATAAAAATAAGAAAATGGGAACGTATTATCATTCATTATATGTGAAATGTATTCATGAATAACATTATATTCCATCATATATTTTGTAATATCTAACTTGAAATAATATATAGCCTTAAATTTGTATATTACCATCTTAGTCAAACTAAGCAATGTAACTTTTGAAAGCAAATGATGACACTGATTCTGTTTCCGTTCTTTTCTCAAAATCAACTGAATATAGCCAGTGACATCCATTCTATCCATGTTGATTAAACGTAAAAATATAAAAAACTGAAAATGCACACTTGCGATCGCAATTTAAAATTCAAAATAAAGCGTTTTCATTTATTGGACACTGAACAAGAGAAGCAGTAACTTGTTTTTCCATTTTAGCCAATCTGATTGCACATTTTCATGTAGAAAATGTATGTTGAAAAGAACTAATTTATCCTGTTTGAATAGATTGTTGATGTGGAATTCAGTTCAAACGCCTCTTCATTCTAAAAATTCAGACATTTTATCTTTATTTTTGTATTTTTGCCCCCCAAATTCGAACAAAAATTCTGACTTTGAACATGGGCACGCCAAATACAACACTCAAACCTTTCCACCAGACCATTTGGTGGTGATAATGCACTAATATGGTATGGCAATTGCCATAAAACAAGACCCAAAAGAAGAATAACTAAGGGGTGATCATAGGCATATTTTGTAAATTATTATTATATTATATTATGTATATGTGTATAATATTAGTATAGTCTTTCAGACACCCCCCCAGTCTTGGCACAGCTCTCCCAGTTGATAAGAAGTGCTGAAAATGGCTATAAAGTTTCACTATTTTCACTTATTGTAATTTGGTTATTTATGTATTATATTACATGCCTTTGCTTTATTAGTTCAAATATCAATAAAACAACAATCAGTTGGGTATCAGGAACAGATTAACCTTATTTACATTACTTCTTATGGAGAAATCTGATTCTGACTTCTGGAACCAATTAACTTCGAATTCCGAGGTTTCACTGTATTTGTTTTCAAGGGAGTATAGCTTAAATCCAGGGTGAGATCTTCGTGGACAGTGATACCCAGAGTCTCTGTTTTTAATGCTGACGATCATGGCAGGGGAGCAGGGTGCGACGCCTTGACAGTGATTTACAACCAGGCCCCTTTTCCTTTCTCTCTGCTGGAGGTTGCACATTAAAGCCTAATCACTGTCCCCATGTACTAGCACCAATGTTTGCTTTGCGGATTGCAAACTCCACAGCAGTGGAGCATGTCCCTCTTCAGTGACGACGATATGTTTTCAGGGAGTACGCCTTCCTGATACGCCTCGTTTTATGGCCGCTGTCTGTTAACGCGTCCCAAACGAGACAGAAATTTGTTTGAAAGTATGGAAGAACCTAAAGTGGTCTATAATACATCGTTGAGATATATGGCCGTGCTCACAGAATGTGACAGACCAATTCCTTATGGATCTACCAGGCTTAACTAAAGTAGCTTCAAGGAAACAAATGTAATTTAATTCAGACTGCATTTTAAAAGGTATTAAATATTGACTCGGCCCAGTCTGAGCGATTTCCATGGCGCTTTTGTTAGTCTCTCACTTCATTAGTCCTGCCTTGTTATGGAGTAATATATTGCCACACTTATTTCTACCCAGCCTTTTAAAAGGCACTAAAATCCAAAGCTGCTTAACTTCAAGGTCGGAGCTCTGATGAAAGTTCCCCTTAATGACCGACTCACATTTCAACAGGATGTGAGTGCAGCATTTTGAAGCGGCACAAATCTGACCTTTCAGACCAGCCAGTGCGGGTATCAGTGGCTCAGTTCCGCAATGACAATTACAGGTGCCTTTATTAAACAAAACCGGAACAAAGAGCACATTCTAAGTAGTCCAGGCGGTAATCAAGAAGCGTGAGCATTTGTAATGCTTGGCTGGGTTGCAGTTTGCCACTACCGGTCTCCAAGAATGAATGTTTGTCTGTATATTAAGCAAGATTTGGTAGCACATGAAATGTTTGGATTACATGATCTGTAGATGTCTAAATCAGCCAGGAAGACTGCATGAATAAATGCTCTCAGTGTGTCCCAGTCTGGGCTAGACAGATTCTGTTTTATCTCATGAGGGTTTGGGGGATGAAAACAGAACAAGACCTATTGGAATTTGATTCTGAGAAAAGACATAAATGCATACTTGGGGCTTAACAATAAATGCTGATTTACTGTAACAAAAACACTGCAAGAGCTTAAATAAGCCTGCAGACTACGTGACCAAAAGTCATCAGTGGGTTCAACCATGTCAGCAACATTATTAAGAGGTCCATAAAATCAAGCAAAGAGTCACGCAATCTCTATAGACCAGTGGTTCCCAAACTTTTTTCCACAGCACCCGCTTTTTGCAGGCAAGAATGTTTGCCAGCCAGCAACCCCCCTCCTCACCCGCACCACTCAGACCCACACGTACAATGGAAAACATTGTTTTTCACACAATATTGCAACATCTTATTGGGCAAAATAAAGTGATAAATCATCTTTATAGTGGAATTAACACAAGTGACATGCATTATGGATCTTGAAGTTTTACTAAAGGTTTTCCTGGGTAACACCATTCCCTTGCCTTGCCCCCCTGACCACTTGGGGAATCATTGCTATAGGTAGAATGTGCGTTTCTGTATTTATACCAACTGGAAAATTGTAAATTGTCCATGGTGACTTATAATTGAGAGCCAACGGCCTTGGTCAAGGATCCAACAGGGGTAGTTTCTTATAGAGCCTGGACTTTAACTTGCAACATTCTAATAAGTAGCCAAGTGACTGAGGGAATGTCGTCCAAAGAGATTCCTACTGGTCAACATTCAAATTTCTGTTTTTGTAGAGTGAGATTAATAAAAGCTTAGATGCAGAGTGGAAGTCCAAAGGATCTGTGTTGTGTTAGGTACAAAGAAAATCTCTGTCTTTAATCGCAACACTTCCTACAGGGTTCCAAACTGTCAGTAAGCATTTAAAACCCCAGTGCAGAAAATCAGATTTTGTTAGTAATCCTATCAACGACTTTATATGCCTTTGGTAATCAACTTATTATTATTTTTCACATTTATAGTTTATTATGATTATTATTATTATTATTTTGTTCATATTCTTATTTCCTTACACATATACTCAAACATTTTAGAGTCTCCTAAAAAGTCTTGGCAGCCATTTAGCAGGTTTTGTTTTATTTCCTAATTTTAATTCCTGCTTTTAACATTTACATGATTGTACTGTATATTTATTTTCACACTTGTCTTATCTTCTATAGTTTTATATTTAATACACTATATAATATTACATTTTAATGTATAAAATATAGTATACATATATGTGACTATTGTAATTATTTTCTTTTCTTTATGTTCTGCTCGTTATTATATTTAACTATTACTATAAACTTGTTTCTAACTTTGTAAGTTGAATTCTTGCATATTGCATAGCAAAAATGATTTGACTAAGAGGAGCAGCAGTGCTAATGAGCTAGTCATTTTAAAAAATAAATTAAATTAAATTACGCAAGATATTTAGCAGTTCATCAGAAAATAGTTTTTGTGGTAGTGATTTTGTCCAACTGTTGATTAATGTAAGTATTTTAAGAGTGTTTTAGGTATATTTTCAAAACATAATCCCAAAGTTAGGGAGCAACTGGAGAAAAAAGCCTCAAAAAGCAGCAAGTCAAAACTAGGTTATCGATATTATGAAGTAACTTTATAGACAATAAACCCAAAGTAACTTGGAATAAGCAGACTTGGTAAGTAACTGTTGCTAGGGCAGTTCTAAGCTCATGTGTGTATGCTTGTGCAGATTAAGAAAAAACAATTACAATCAGAGTGAGGATATACATGCAATGAGAAATCTGATTACTGGGATAAATCCAGATTTCCTTCGCAGATTTCTTCATCTGATATTTCCAGACCACAATCCAATCTGGGAAATTGGACCATGCTGTTTACATGTCCACTTGAACGACCTGATAACTGCATAAATTCAAGTAGAGCTTTCAGGGCCGGCTCAGCACCCATCAGGACTTTTATCACCGTGTGCAATGACAGGTGTCACCTGGATGGTGTAAAGTACGCCCGCACGAGATTCTGGAGTACTGTTATTAGAAAATTCAGTCAGATGGATGAATATAACAGGCACATGGCAAAACAATACAGGTTTGCATGCACTGTCTCAACCATAAAGTATGGTGATGGTGTAATAAAGGTCCAGGGCTGATTATTTGAGCTGGACCCAATGGCTTCAACAGAATAAAAGCGTCATGCCCAGGGTTACAGTGCCAGCGCAGAGAATTGCGTGCTTCCAACCCAGTGGTGACTTTCTGACACCCCGTTCCTGTTTCACCATGACCATCAGTCAATACAGAAGTAGCTTGTTGAGTATGTTGCTCAGGAATTAATTCCAGGAGCCCTGACCTCAACCCCGCCCAGACTTTATATCTCACTGCTGTACATTACACTCTTACACAGAGGAAACGTTTAGTGATTGCACTTAATGGCAAGGGACATGCTGTATTTACAGAGGAAATAGTTAAGAATGAAAAGGGTAACAGGTTATCAAGGACAGAGCAGGACACTTGGGGCACGCCTAATTGGTGTCATACTGATATTTCCTGTGACGGATTATAAAAAAACAGCCATTCCTCATCCTAGCCTTGGGCTAAAGAATTAACATTCCTTCCAACTCTGTAGTTTGAACAACTTCTGCACACCATGAGAATATGGGGCACAGATTTGGGTTCTTTGTACACAGCTGGATTGAAACAACAACCACGATCCTTTGGACCTCAGCACGCTGCGATAGAAGTAACAACTGGAAAGTCGGGTATTTGTTACCTTTGCGATCTGGCCTGGAGTTGCTGAGTTCAAAAATAAAATGTTTTTTTTTTTACATATGCAGGGTATCTAGAAAGTAGGTCCCAGTTTAATCAATTTATTACTTACCAGCTGACATACATAAGAGGCTGTTTAGGTTTATATGAAGCACAAGCAGCCCAGATTTTATC
>JAUZSV010133086.1:0-13599 GCA_034780495.1 Parotocinclus cesarpintoi | reverse complement strand
TAGTGTTACTTCTTGTTTTTGGTGAGTATTCATCCGCTGAGTAAATACTCTATTTGCTGTAAATCGTAATATTTTATTATTTATAACATTACTGTATTGTTAGAATTAACATTTCAAATATATTTTTTCTATAAATTGTGATTTTGTTAAATGTAAAAGTTCCGCAAAAACAGGAAAAATCCGCAATATTATTTATTATAATAATATAATAATATTTTTTGAAAACCAGCGATGCACCGAGTCTGCGAAAGGTGAACCGTGAAGTGGCGAGGGAACACTGTACTTCTGAATAATTGATACTGACTAAGGTACAAAAGTTCTTCACCAGCTCTTCTGGATGGAAGGAGAGGGTGAAAAAATAAAGAATGAACAAGAGGAATAAATGTTAAAAGTACCCCTGGATTTAGAACATGATGATGGATGGATGGATGGATTTACTAATTTATCATTTCTAATGATTCTGACGGCAGAATTAAAGCCTAAATAACAATAATATATCAGATCAAATCCAATATCTGAAACACAAGTCCTTTAGTCTCCCAATTAGTCTAAAAATCCAAGTGGTTGAGTAGAGTCGTACTCTGACACTTTACAATTCGGTTCTTGGCACTTTACTTGGCACTTTTAATTACTATATTTTTAAATATGTTGTTTGTGTTAATATTGATGTAGTTACAGTTTATTGAAATGTATACTATGACCTTTAATTAGATAACTTTGTTTAATTCTTAAAGGATGGATGGATGGATAGATATCATCTCATCTAGGCCACCCAAGCAGGTTTGGTCCCTTTTTGGTCCCCTACGGTTTCTTCCTTATAGCTTTAGGGATTTTTTTCCTTTCCGCTGTTGCCCTAGGCCTGCTCAGTTTGGTTTGGGCCCTTAGATAAGAGAAGATAAACTTGTAATGCTGCTGAGGCAATGCTTTGTTAACTTGCCTTGCCTATATGGGAGAGTATGGTACTATTCAGTAGTTCTCACTGTTTTCCTTTTGGATGGTTGTTATTGCTAACCTTGTAAAGACCCATGATGGCTTTTTTTAAAAAGGCCCTGAGCGAAAGCCGTCGTGAGACTGACTTGTGATCTAATGCGTCGACTGAAACGAGGCATGAGTCTCGAGTCACAAGTTTAAGCAAGCGTGCCGAGTGCTGAAACAAAATGTTCCTGTCTAAATGCGCAAAGAACCGAATTTGGTGAGGTCTATGGGTCGTCGAGTGTCAAAGTATGACTGAACATTATTTCTTGAGGAAAGAAAAAAAAAAACATTCTCATTCAAGTACTCTGCACTTAATGTGGCTTCTGGAACGAATTAACGAGTCCTAAGGGTTCTACTGTTCATTTAATATTGTCTTTAGGGATGTTGTGGCTTAAGAGCCTTGCTTAAGGGCCCAACAGTGACAGCTTGGCAGCACATGGACCCTGTGGACCCTGCAAACTCTGGCCAATAAGCCTATATTTTAACTTCTGCACCTCCACAATCCCAGAGCTGTCTTTTTTTTTTAAGCCTCACTCTTGCTTATGTGCAACAAAATTAGGCAGGGCCAGCCTGCAATCAGGTCCGTATTATGGGATGGCAGGATGGAGTTGAAGGTCATAAGATGAGCTACCCTCAGGGGTACTTTTAATGAAATTTTAAATGGGGTCTGACCTCAAACACAAAATCTGTTGCAAATCTAAAACCAGATGATTTTGACCTGGACAGAACATCCCATGCTTGAGCAACATCCAAGCCAAGCCATATTAAAGCACCAAAACAACGAAAGGCTCGCATGCTATTAGCAAACGAATGCATGCTACAGACAGAGCAGAACCAACTCAAAGCCACAGCCTCGGACTCACCAGACCAGCTCTGTCCATCTGAAGGAAACTGACACTAAGGTTATTCTCCCCCGACTTCCCAGACGGGACAGAATCGGGGCTCGTCCGCTGTCTAGAGTCGGATTCCTTCTTGGTCCTCCTGAGTTCCTCAATTAGCCGGTCTCGGTCTGACTGCATGCTGACCATCGATTTGGAAAAGGCGTTCATCTGCCTGCTATAGGAATTCTTCTCCAGCGACACCCTGCTGAGTGCGGCCTCCTTCTCGGACAGATCCCGGGAAAGCTCGTTGACCAGCGCCGACAAACTCGAGTTCGGATCTTTGCATTCCAGAGCCAGAAGCTTCCGCATCAAGAGATTTTTCTCTGCGGTCAGAGCAGTTAGTTCTGAAGTTGCGTCGTTCAACTGGCGCTCGAATTTGGTCGCGGACGCCATGGATTCCCTGAGCTCCTCCTCGTACCTGCTGCGCAAAACCTTAAAATCCTCAATAAGCTGATCACGATCGTCCTGTAGCGCCGCCATGGCTTTTCCAAGAGATTCGTTCTGCGAGATTACACTCTTGTTCAGGTTTTTAGCTTCGAGTAAATCCTGCTCTGCCTGCACCAGCTCTTTGGCCAAATCCGCTACTCTTTGATCTGCGGTTTCCCTCTGGTTTTTCATCAGGTTAACCTCATGCTCCAAAGCATCCAGCTCCTGATTGTACTTCTCTTCAGCCTCTGCCAGCTTCTTCTCTGCCTCCATTAGCGTTTCCTTCAGCCCCTTTTTCGCCTCGTCTGTGGCCACTTTTTGGCCGAACAGCTTCTGCTGAAGGTCGTTGCACTCCGAAGCCTTAGCAGCTATGGCTTGTTGCAAATCCGAGATCACTTTGCTTTCGTCGCTCTTCAGTTTCTCCCTATGCAAGGCCAACAAGCTGTCCTCCAGTTTCTGCACCTGAGATTGTAGTTTGGCTTTTTGCTTTTTTAAGGCTTCGAGGTCCTCCTTCATTCTCTGCAGCTCAGCCAGGGCGTCCCGGTGCTGCGTATCAATGAGCCTCTTCTCGTTCTCCAGCTTCCTGATTGAATCCTGCTGTTTGTTGAGAAGGTCCTTCAGCTGGGTGTCCTTAAGGGACAGGACCTGGTTTAGATCCTCTCTGTAGCGTATGAGCTGCGCTTTCAGCATGGCATTCTCCGAGTTCAAATCGTCCATCTGATTGAGGAGGGTCTTGATTTCTTGCTTTAAGCCCTTGCTTGCACCCTCGGCAGACAAGTCTTCGTTCCTCTCCTCCATTTGCCTCAGTTGGAAAGATAAATGCTCTTTCTCCAGTTGGAAAGTCTGCACAGAGCGTCTCAAGGCCTCGATTCGTCTCGACGTCTCCTCCTTCTCTTCTGCGAATCTGTCCACTTTGGCCTGGAGGCTTTTCACCTTATTTCGTAAAGTCTTCAGTTCTTTTTCATCTCCTTCCCGCCTGGCGTGGAGAGCACTTAACCTGTCCTCGTACCCTGCTAACTGAGAATGATGGCTAGCCTGGAGCTGCTCCAGATAGCCAGACATTTGCCCATCTTTCGAGGATAACAGAGAGGAAATCTCAGCGTCTTTGTTCTGAACGAGGGATTTTAAATGGAAAGAAATTGCTTCCTGCCTCTCCAGGTCAACCGCAAGCTTGCTGCACTGCTCCTCGACCAAGAGCAGCTCCGACTCTTTCTTCGCTACCATTTTATTTGAACGTTCAAAATCGGACTTCGTTTGCGCAGCCGAGTACGTTAGCTCATCGAGCTGCTTTGACAGTGTGCTCTTGTCGCTTTGTAGCGTCTCGATGAGGGCGCTCTGGTCTGAAGAGCGTTTGCTCAGGATCTCAAGCTTCTGACTGAGTTCAGTATTGCTAGCACCTATCACGAAAAGCTGCCGCTGATGCGCGGCCGCTGCAACCGAGTATTCATTGGCGGTCCTCTCTAATTTCTTATTAGCGATCTGCACTTCGTTTAGTACCCTAGCTTTGAGCCTGTTGTCCTCTGTGAGCTGGGTAATAACCAGACTTTGCTCGTGAAGCTGGCTGTCTTTGTCCCTCAAGACTTTCTGAAACACATCGTCCCACTTTCTGGCTGCATCTCTGCTGTTCGGATCCACGCTAAACAAGGCCAGTTTGGCCAAACTGCTCTCCACGTCCCTCTGCAGGGTTTTGATTTGCACATCTTTGGACTCGACTTGCTTCTGTAACGAGACGATGATATTCGCGTCTCTTTTGCCTTCCTCCAGCAGTTCACTGATTTGCTTCTGCAGCTCAACTCGCTGTTCTTTCAGAAGAGCCTGCTGCTGTTCGGACATTTTTTCCAGCCACCGGTCCTTCTCTGCGGACTCGTGCTCGGACCTCCGGTGCCTCTCGGCAAGCTCCAGCTGTAGTCGATCTCTTTCAGCGCGTACCCTGGATAGTTCCCCTTCGGCCTCGCTGAGATCACTTTTGTACGACTTGAGCGCGTTCTCGATGTTCCCACGATCCTTTTGCAAGTCGCCGATCTTCTCAGTCACGTCTCGGAGCTCCTTGACAACCTGTTGGTGCTCGGTCTCGAAGTTCTTCAAGGACCTTTCCAGGTTTAGAATGAGCTCCTGATATTTGATGCAGTCCTGCTGGAGCTGGTTGATCACTTGGTGCTTTTCTTTCAGCAGCTCTTGAAGCTCCTTCTTCAGATTTTTGGAGCCCTCTGTGCCCCTTTGTAAAGTTTTGAGCTTCTCCTCGAATTCTTTAACCAGTTTCAGATGCTGCTTCTCCTTTTCCTGACAGGCCTTCACTTTGTCCTCTTTGGCGTCCTTCAGCTGGGCGGCGAGCAGCATGTTTTGGGTTTGCAACACGGTCATGGCCTCGGTCATTTCGTCGATGCTTTCCGAATTCTTCAGGAGTACCGTCTCCAAGTATTCGTTCTCGTTCTTGACTTTATCGGAGGTCTCCTGGACGTTCTCCAGCTCCTCCTGGAGCATGCACTTGTCATCCTCCAGAATCCTTACCTTTTCGTTTAGGCTTATAGTCTCCTGGGCGTTTTCTTCAATCACATGCCGGAGCTCTGCTATGGTCCTGTTCCTCTGCCTCAACTCGTGCTCTGCTTGGTTTAGGACCTCGGAAAGGTCCGCGTTCTCCCGTCGGAGCCGTTCAACCCGCGCTGCTGCATCTGCTTTGAGAGCCTCCATTTCAACAGTGATGTCATCCTTTAGGCCGAGAGCCTCCTCCAGTCTGAGCTGCAGATTATTCTCAGTCTCAGTCGAGCCCTTTCGCCATTTCTCAAGAGTGTCTTTAAGCTCCAGAGCCACGTTCTGGTTCTCCTTCTGAAGTTCACTCATTTTCACCCTGAGCTCCTCAGATAGTTCCTGCAGGGACTTGATTTCATTTTCCAGCTCCCGATTTCTGAGCATCAGCTCATCGACGGAGGTTTTGTGCTCGCCATCGAACGAAATCAAGTCTTTCCTGATCTTTTCATTTTCAGCCTCGAGCGCCTCAATCTTTTGCTGCTTCACCTTGGCAAACTTTCTCATTTTCTCCTTAACTTTGTCGTTTTCCTCCTCCAGCTGGCTGACCTGCCTCGCGAGGCCATCCCTATCAGATTCCTGTCTGTGGGCCTTTAACAGCGCTTCCTGCCGTTCTCTCTTGGCACCTTCGACGAGCTGCCTCATCTTGTCTATTTCACTGCTGACGTTCTCATAGGCCTGCAGAAGAGATTCGTACTCCTGCTTCAAATCGGCGTGCTTGGACTTCCATTCGGACAGCTCCTCTGTCTGAGAGTCCTTGAGCGATTCGAGCTGGCACGAGAAGGCTTGCTTTTGTTGCGTGATGTTCTCGATGGTCAGCTTCAGGCTCTCGCAGGCCGCCGACAGGCTGTGGTTGTCGCTCACTATCCGATTCACCTCAGCTACAAGGTTCTGTTTCTTGGCGCTCAAGGCGGAGGCGCCCTTTTCCAGCTCCGCCCTCTGCCGGTTCATTTCGGATGCCCTGCTTTCAAGCGAGGTCAACTCGGATTGCATGTGCTCGTTTTGTGATTGCAGTTTCTTTAGTTCTTCCTCGAGGACCTGGTTCTGCTTCATCAGCTCCTTGCGAGAAATCAGAGCGGCTTGCAGCTTCTTCGTGAGCTGACTGACGGACTTGTTCTCTGCCACCTCAGCCGCTTTGCATTGGCGCTCGCTGACTTCTAGTCGCATTTTATCCATTTCGACCTCGTGGAGGTGGACCTGTCTTTGGAGCTGTTGCTCCAAGGCTGAAACGAGCTCCTCCTTCTCTGACAGCAGGGACTGAAGATCCGTCACAGCACTAGAACTTTCTTTAAACTGAGATTCTTGTTCTTTGGCCGATTCGGTTCGTACGCACACTTCCTGCTCCGGTGTGGCCGACTCGGGCATCTTGCCCAGCAGCTCCAGGTTTTGTGCCTCAAGCTGCCTGAGCAGCAACTCGAGTTGCGTAAGGTCACGCTTGGACGCCTCGAGTTTGGCAAGGCAGCTCTCCTTTTCTTTCTGCAAAACCTCTATTTGCGCGATGAATCGCTCAGCTTCAGCTCTCGCATCCTGCCGTTCTCTGGAACCCTGATGCTGAGTTACACTTAACTCGTTCCTTAAGTCTTGGAGTTCGTCCGATCTCTGAGATTCCAGTTGCAATGCCGACTCGAGCTCTGTCTGCAGAAGGTTTTTTTCTGTAATTAGTCTTTCAATCTCCAATTGCAGATCATCTGCCCGGCGTTTATGATTCTCAGCTTCGCTCAAACTGAACTGAAGCTCAGCCAGGGTGCTGTGATGGTCTGACTGTAGCCTGGCCACGTCTTCTTGAAGTTCCTCAAGTTGCTTTTTAGTCGTTTCAGCAGAACACTTGTGCCACTCTATCTCCTCGCTCTTCTCGCTGATGTTCTTCATAAGCTCAGATCGCTCATGCTCCATTTTTTCATCCGTTTCTTTGGATTGCTTTTCCACCCTGATGAGTAATTCATCTTTACAGGCCAACTCCGAGTTCGCCTTCTCCAGGCTACATTTAAGCCGGTCTGTCTCGTCAGTAAGTAAAGACGCCGTCTGCTTTTCATTGAGCGTATCTGTTTGATTTTGATGCTCCAGCTGGAGAATTCTCAGGTCTTCCCGGAGCTCCTCAAGTTGCTGCTGAGCCATTTCAAGCCGACCCTTTTGCTTTGTGATTTCCTCATTCTTCTTGTCGAGCTCGGATCTTGAAAGTCTCAGCTTCTCGTCCATTTCTTTTTCTCGTTCTTCCAACTTGACCATTAATTCGTCTCTGAGAGCCAACTCCTGCGTGGTCTCGTTCAGACAGCGTTTGAGTCGCCCCAAGTCGTCATGAAGTGATTCAACAGCTCGTTCCTTTTCCTCGCTGTCCCGTTTCAAGGCTCCCGTTTCCTCTTTGGCTCGCTGTAGTGCACCCTCTAGCTCTTGTAGCTTACGATCGTAACTTGACTGGACAGCACAGAGTTCCTGAGTTTGCTCGGCGTGTTTCTCTCGCAGGCTTTCGTATTCTCGCTTGAGCTCGCCGAGCTGTTTCTCACTTTCTTGGCATTTCTTGATCGACTCTTTGCGGGCCAGCAACGCAGCATGAGCTTTCTTCTGAAGAACAGATTTTTCTTGCTTTACCTTGGCTAACTCTATATCTAATTCTTCCGCACTTTCGTTCTTCAGCTTGACGTCGTCCTCAATTTGCTCGAGCCTTGCCAGCAGGGCCAGCTTTTCCGTTTCAAAAGCGGCCTCCTTTTCTCTGATGCTGATATGAAGTTGGTCAATTAAGGTTTGACTTTCGTCCAGTTTTTGAGCGGTCGAGCTCAAGTCGGCCTCCTGTTCCTTCAAACCGTGTTCCATTTGTCTTACGGTCTGCTCTTTTTCTGAAAGGACCAGCGTCAGCTCTTCAAGTTTGCTCTCCTTCTCCTGAACTTGACGACTCAGCTCAGAAACGATCTCGGGTTCGACTCCGTTCTCTGCCCTTTGTTTTTCATGCTCCTCGATCTTCTTCAGAAGCTCTTTCCTTACCACGAGTGCGGCCTGAAGCTTTTTCTTCAAGGTCTCTTTATCTCGGATTACTTTGCTAAGCTCTGACTTGAGCTCGACGTTCTCTTTAGCCAGAGTTTTGTTTTCCGATTCTGCATTCTCGATCTGGATTCGACAAACAGACAGATGTTCTTTCGTCTCTTCCAGCTGTGTGAGCCGCACGTTTTTCTGTTCTTCGTACTTCACCCTTTCGCTCGATGCGGCCGTAACGACCTGCGTTAACGAAGAGTCCTTTGTTTTCAGCTGCTGGCTGAAAGAACCGAGCAGCTCTTTTTGCTGAGTGATCTGAAGTCTCATGCAGCTCAGCTCATCATCTTTTTTTTGAACATCGTTAAGAAGTGCACCGTGCTTCAAAGCTGCCTCTTTGAGGTTCCCAGATTCTGTCTCGAGCTTTTCTTGGAGGTCTTTAATACTCTTGCAGAGGAACGTATTCTGACCGTCGCTCTGGTTTTTCAGTTCTAGGAACTCCGCTTGCTTTTGCTCTAACTCCTGTTTAAGGGAACATGCCAGAGACTCGCCATCTTCCTGCAGCCGTTTAATCGTGGCTTGCAAAACGACCCTCTCTTCTTCAAAAGTCTTTATTTGCTCCGACGCGGACCAGGACAAAAGCGACGCATCTTTCCGAGCACACTCCTGACTTTCCTCTAAACTCTTTAGCTTCGACTCCATATCATGTAAAGCCTGTTTTAATTCAAAGTTCTCACTATCCTTCGCATGGACCGTTTCTAAAATCTCTTCCAATTTGCCTCTGTTTCCTACCGCTTCCAATTCTTTCTCCCTAATCTTCTCTGAACCCTGTTTAATGGCCAGCGTGGCTTCAGCCAGCTTCTCATTTAAATGATCTAGGTCTAGCTGCAGAGCATGTACTTTATTATCTTTGGATAACAATTCGTTCTGAATTCCCTGGAGCTGCTCAGCAAGGACATTCTTAGCCTGCGTTTCCCTTTCGAGAACTGAAAGCCACTCTTTTTCGGACTCTTGAAGAGTTTGCTCAATTCTCTGAACCTCCGATTTCAATCTGGTGATTAGATCGTCTTTGGCACTAACCTGGACCTGGAGCTGCTCCGCCTCGGCTTTCATTTTCTCCACGTTGCCACTTTGCTGCTGGCTTTGGACCTGTAGGTGCTCCTGCATCCTCTGAATCTCACCGCTGTAACTCCTGCTGAGTTCTTCTTTTTCCAGGGCCAGTTTGAGCACCTCTTCTTCCTTTCGTTTCGTCTCGTTGGTGGCATTCTCTAGCTCCTGCTTGGTTAAAACGTTCTCCTCTTGAAGCCTCCTGCACAACTCGTCAAGCTTCCGCATCTCCGAAGCCACCTGCTCCGTGTGTTTAACCTGAGCCGTGTATTGACTGTTGATGGCATGCAGAGCCAGCTCTCGCTGCTCTAGGTTCTCGGTCAGGGAATCGACTTGGGCTGCAACCTGCAGGTGTTGCACTTTTAACCTTTCGATTTCGACCGTCAGCGAGCCGGAGTTCATCCGCTGAGTTGATAGCTCGTCCTCCTTTTGCTTGGCCTCATCGGCGACGAACTCTTTCAGCTGCCCTATTTCGCTCTGCAACGACACCAAATCCTGCTTGAGGTTAAAAATCTGTCCGTCACGCTCGCCGAGGGTCTGGTTGACGCTCAACAATTCTTCGGTCTTCTGCGAGAGGAGAGTCCTCATCTGGTGAAAGTTTTCCACTTGGGACGCAAATTTCTCCTGGAGGTTGATTAAGGCACTTTGCTTCTCGTCGATAGCCACCAAAAGCCTTGCAGCTTCCTCCTTCAGGCCCTGAATTTGGCTCTGCAGCTCCGATATGAGCTCTGTGCTTTCCATGAACTGACTCTTGAACAAGGCGGCCTCCTCAGCCTTCGCTTGAAACTCCTGAACGGCTCTCTTTTGGTCCTCCACGGCAGATCCGCTTTCCTTTATCAGCTTTGTTACCTCTGAGAACTGCTCGCTTAGCTTCTTATTCAGTTTCGAAACAGATTCCTGAAGATCAGCCACTTGCTGCCTTAATTTGTTGCACTCTTGGTCTTTGGAGCTCAGAGATTCGTTCATGCTCCTGATCTCTGATGAGTGTTTGGCTTCGGCTTCCAGAAGGGTCTGCTCTTTCTGGGCTAGATTTTCTTTCAGTTGTTCCGTCTCCGAGGACAAGTTCTGGACTTCAGAGTTCAGATTCAAAATAGCCTCTTCCATCGCTACCTTCTCGCTCAGATGCTTCTCGGCTTCCTCCTTCAACAGTCTGTCCTTTTCATCCACTGACCCAGTGAGAAGATCAATCTTCTCGAGCAACACCTGAAAATCCGCTTGAAGTTTAGAGATGACGTCCATGTCAAAGCTCGCCCGCGTCCTAGAGGCGTCTGAATCTGCTTCAATCTGCTCACCCAGTAGAGCAATTTCTTGGTCCTTCTTGAGAAGCAGGACGTCTTTATCCTGCAAAGCTCTCTGTAGGCTCTGTGCCTCCCTCTGCAGGCCGGCGATGGCGTCCTTCTTCTGGCTGATCTGATCCTCGCTGGATTCGAACCTAGCCTGAATTTGACTCAAGAAAGCCTCCTGTTGCTTCAATGACTCTTGCTTTTGTCGCACCTCAAGCTGGAGGCTTTCCATTTCGGAGGACTTGGAACCGAGCTGCTGAGTCAGTGCGACCGATTCTACCTCCTTGCTGCATAACTGAGCCTGAACAGCACAGAGTTCTTCCTGTTTTCTGGAAGCATCTGCGAGGGAGTTCTGGAACTCTGCTTTGATTTTCTCATTCGCCTCACGGAGGACCTGGATGGTGTCCTGAAGGTTCACAAGTTCTGCCTCTTTCTGGGACAACTCCTCTCTGAGTTTAGCATTCTCAATCGTGTAACCCTCGATGTCCGAGTGGAGCTTTTCCACGTGCTCGTTCATCTCCCCCAGCTGGCCGCTAAGCGAAACCAGAGCTTCATTCCTCTTGCTGAGCTCATCCGAGTGACCCCGGCATTCGCTCTCTCTCTCTGTCAAAACCCGCTCCAGTCCCAAACGTTCCTCCTTGAGGGTCTCGTTCTCAGTTTGAAGATTCACGAGAAGGTCTTTCTGATGACTGAGCTCATCCTGTAAGGACGCGCACTCCTTAGCCTGCTCTTGTACCATAACGTCTTTCTGCACGAGTCCCGATTTAAGAGCGCTTCCCTGTTCCTGAAGTAAGGACAGAGTTTCCTGGAGCTGACCCAGCTGCTCTTGGAAACTGGCGATCTGCTGGCGTTGATCCGAAATGACTTGGTCCTTCTCGGCAGAACTTCGGCTGAACTGAGACGTCGACCGGGTGGTTTGTTCTTTTAAAAGTTTTAACGACTCCTGGGCTTCACCTAGCTGTTTTGAGAGAGATTCATATTCCTTCGTCTTTTCAAGTAAGGCTTCCCGATTCAGCTCGACCACCCCGCTGAGCTCTTCTTTGTCTTTCAGAAGTCCCTCTATAATTCTGCGATTTTCCGCATGCTGCATCTCAAACACTGAAATCTTCTCCGTTAAAGTTGTTATTTCTTTCTGCAAATGACTGCATTGCTCAGCCTTGTTTTCTAGCATGGCTGCATTCTTTGCGTACATTTCGGTTACAGCTCGTCTTGACTCGGCCAACTCTCTCTCTTTATTTTCATACAAAGACCTTAACTCTTGGTTTTGCCCAGCGAGGGCTTGAAGGTGGCTCTGAAGTCCAAGGATGTCGTTCTGCCTCTGACCCATTTCCTGAGAAAGCTTAGCGTTATCAGCGACCACACTTTCTAGAGACCTTTTCCCCCCAGCATTTTCAGCCTCCAGGGCAGCAATGGACTCGTTCGTTCTGTCCAATTGGCCTTTATAGTTTTGACACTGTGCTTCTCGTTCTTGAAGCTTCTGACTCAGGGAGTCGCACTCGACGCGGAGCTCGGACGAAAGGTCCCGGTGTCTCGTCAGCTCGCGTTCTAAAGACGACGCTTGGTCCTGTAAAACTTTGTCCTTCTCCGTCAGTTCCGTCTTTAAAGTCTCCTGAAGACGCGAGATCTGACTCTGCATGGCTTCCATCTCAGTGTCTTTCTTTGATATTTCACAGTTTAGCTTCTCCACCCGAGCGCTCAGGGCCTCGTGCTGGCTTTGTAAACGAGAAACCGTCTCTTTGCCAAGTTCCAGGGACTCTCTGAGACGGCTGCATTCACTGGTCCTTTCTGACAGCGATTGGGAAAGGGATTGTTTGTCCTGCTCAACTTCTGCAACCCGAACCTTGAGCTCTTCTGTGAGTCTCAGATTTTCAGCATTTTGCATTTCCAGTCCTGCCACTTTACTCACCAGGGCGTCTTTGTCTTCGGAAATCTGCGCCTTGCCTTCGAGTTCTTGTTTAAGGGCGCGATTTTTCTCGGTGAGATTTCGCACTTGAGCCTGTACGCCATTCAAATTGTCCTCCAGCCATTTTTTTTCTGTTTTTAACTTTTTCTCTAGACTCTGTTTTTCCTCTTCGGCTTTCGCAAGCTTTTTTTCCAGTTGCATTATCGCCTCCAGCTTCTCCTCGAGCCCTCGTTTCACCTCTTCCTGACACTGGACCCGATCTCCAAGCTGACCGGAGAGAGTTTGAAGCTCGTCGGTACGCTTCGTTACCTCGGCGAGAAGCTGGTTACGCTCCTCCTTGAGCGACTTCATCTCTCTTTCGTGAGATTGATCCTGCTCTACAATCTGCGCTTTAAGCTTCTCGTTTGAACTCCTGGTCTCCTCGAGAACTTCTTTGGACTCTTCGAGCCTTTCATTAGCGCCGACCATCTGGTCCTTTAACGAAGAGATTTGGGTCTCGTATTCAGAAAGGTGAGCGCGTTGAGAGGAGTTCAGCTTCTGGATCTCCGTACGCAGCTCTTGGATGGTCAGGGCGTCCTTTTCCACTTGTTTTTCCAGCTCTTTAAGCTCGTTCATCTTCGCCTCTCGGTCTTTTTTAGCCTCGCTGAGCTCGCCCTCCGTTACCCTAAGCCCCTCTGTTAGCTCGGCAAGCTTGGTATTTAGGGAATGCTGATCAGAAGACTGCGATTCTCGGATGATCTGGGATTCCTGTTCGGCTTTAGCCAGAGCGCTCTCCATGTGCACCAGCTCCTCCTCTTTCAGCTTTATCTCCTGTTTAAGTTCGATAATCTGCTCGACGTATTCGGCCAGGTTGCCAGATAGAGTGGAAATCTCTTTGTCTCTGTCGGCAATGGCTTCTTTCAGGCAGTCGATTTCCCGTTCGCGGCTCTGGAGATCGTGGATGAGCTGAGCTCGCTCGTCTAAATGGGTGGTGTTCAGCTTGTCCAGATCATCGTTCGTTTGATCGAGGTCAGTCTGCAGGGACTCAATCGTAGCCTCCTGCTTCTGCGTCTAAAAAAAAAACACAATGAAAACGATGAAGTACATCTTTAAGTCCTGGGTTACACATATAATATAATTCACAACAAATAATAAACTTACTGTTAAACATCATTTAAAAAATCTCTCCAAACATACACTATATTACCAAAAGTATTTGCTCGCCTGCCTAGACTCACATATGAGCTTAAGTGACGTCCCATTCCTAATTCATAGCGTTCAATATGACGTTGGTCCACCCTTTGCAGAGCTTCTGCTCTTCGCTATGCATTGCAATTGGTGATGTATAGCTTGGATGCAGCTGCTCGGCCATGGAAGCCCATTCCATGAAGCTCTCTGAGCAATGTTCTTGAGATAATCTGAAGGACACAAAGTTTGGAGGTCTGTAGTGATTGACTCTGTGGAAAGTTGGTGATCTTTTTTTGCACTATGAGCTTCGATTCCGCTGATCCGCCCCATCAGTTTACGTTTCCTAACACTTAGTGGCTGAGTTGCTTTCGTT